>JAGDYQ010000138.1:1789583-2057083 GCA_021962125.1 Bulinus truncatus | reverse complement strand
GAACAATACAATCTAGTGACGTCACTGGTACAATCTTTTGTAATTAAAAATCGTTGTCTAGAAAAGACACAATCGTGCAAAGTGATTTTTTTTCCCAAGATACAACGTTCACTTTACTCCCCTATCCCCACAACTACGACACTTCATTTATCTAATACTTCATTATTCAAATACTGTATTCATGTGCCTCATTAATCTAATTCTTCATTATTCAAATACTGTATTCATGTGTCTCATTAATCTAACATTTCGTTAATCTAACATTTCATTAATCTAACATTTCATTAATCTAACATTTCATTAATCTAACATTTCGTTAATCTAACATTTCATTAATCTAACATTTCATTAATCTAACATTTCATTAATCTAACATTTCATTAATCTAACACTTCAATAATCTAACATTTCATTTTTTTTCCTTGAACTCATTTCCCCGTCTTGTTGTTTCCCTTTTTATTTTCATTCCTCATTTGAACTGGTCAACATTTGAACTGGTCAACATTTGAACTGGTCAACATTTGAATTGGTCAACATTTGAACTGATCATTATTTGAACTGGTCAATGCTGCAACAGATTTCAGGACTACCAAGTAGAATTTGTGTTCAATTCGTCGGTCCGTTGTTGAAAATAGTTTATCAAACAGTAGACGTAAAACATGTAAAGAATTAAATCGTTTACTATCACATCACCTTCTAAACCCTGGCTGTCCGTGTCAAAATGACCTAAAGTCAGACAACAGTCACTATGATCATTTCAGATACAACATTTCAACAGAGATGACAATATGCCAGGTAAAAAATTACTGAACAGTGGTTGGGAGCGGATGAATACAAAAAAAAACATGAAAGATAACTTCAGTAACTGCGTTAAGTTTGTAAGGCAGAGTTATTGTCCCTGAATTAAGAGCGCATTTGTTAGAAATGCCGGTCTCTGTTACACAATGGCAGAATGTGTTTTTATCATACATTGTGTCCGCTTCAGATAAATGAATTTTTTATATTTTCTTTTAGTTTACATTTTTGAAAAGTGTAAGGCTTCCTTATCAATAAATGTCAAATACAAAAAATGGAACAGATTTCACCTAATTTGACTCACAGAAATAGATAATCAACATGGTCTAATAAGTTGATATCTGTTTCACCCTTTTCATCTATTGTCGCCATCTTGTGTCACTAATATAGTGAACGCACTCTTGCTGTACAATCTCAACCAACGAATGATCTCAATCCAATCATCTGGAAATAGCCATGTCCGTGGACAAAGTAATCACTTAGCTCCCCTTGTAGAGATCTTATGTTATCACTTAGCTCCCCTTGTAGAGATCTTATGTTATCATTTAGCTCCCCTTGTAGAGATCTTATGTTATCATTTAGCTCCCCTTGTAGAGATCTTATGTTATCACTTAGCTCCCTTGTAGAGATCTATGTTATCACTTAGCTCCCCTTGTAGAGATCTTATGTTATCACTTAGCTCCCCTTGTAGAGATCTTATGTTATCACTTAGCTCCCCTTGTAGAGATCTTATGTTATCACTTAGCTCCCCTTGTAGATATCATATGTCATTATTTCATTCCACTCACTTAACTAGAAAAAATAGAAACATATTTCTGAACCATCTTGATAGTCAAAATGAATCTGGCCGGTCTAATACTTTATAAAGTTGATGAAATTTGGTCACCAGCATCTTCACTATCAACATTGACATTGTCTTTCTCAAACTTTATAAAGAAATTTGGTCGCCTGCTACTTGGTCATCCAGATATAACCCAAACTTCTTACACTGTATAAAGTTGATGAAATTGGGTCGCCTGCTACTTGGTCATCCAGATATAACCCAAACTTCTTAAACTGTATAAAGTTGATGAAAAAGTTTGTCTCGCACATCTTGATAATCAAACAACTGGAAGTCATTTTTGTATTTCTTGATCAAAGTCTCGAACAGCTGCCTCGTGATCGTCTGGAAGGCTCTCTCCCTAAAGTATCGTTTTTCGCGCTCCATACGTTCCGGGTGTGCCAGACCGGACTGCCTCGCGCGCCAAATCTGTCGCGTGAGATCTTCCTTGACCTCTTCCTCCTCTGTGAAGTCCGGAATGACGTAATCAAGGTCCGGGTCGATGTAGCCCCTCCACCGGAAGTTGTGCCACAGGCGATACGACAGCTCACGTGGTGTGATGCAGCGGTTGAAGAATCCCTCCAGATCAGGCTCGTGGGTTTTGTTGAAGTTGTAGTCAATGATGGTCTGCATGTCCTCATTCACCTGCAGGTAAACAACATATGGGTTGTATTAAAATGACATACAAAATACGAGTGTTACATGCTATAAGAAAAAGTAAACTATATACCAGGGGTAGGTAGTGGGAGAGGATGGGAGGGACAAAGACAGTCACATGTGTTAAGACAGTCACATGTGTTAAGACAGTCACATGTGTTAAGACAATCACATGTGTTAAGACAGTCACATGTGTTAAGACAGTCACATGATATACACACACATACATACAAACATAAACGCAAAATACTTGCCTAAAAAAACAGAGACCCATACAAACAATAATAAATACAAACAAACACATGTACAGACTTCCATACACATGTACATAGACAGATTCCTAACACATGTACAGACTTCCATACACATGTACATAGACAGATTCCTAACACATTTACAGACTTCCATACATATGTACATAGACAGATTCCTAACACATTTACAGACTTCCATACATATGTACATAGACAGATTCCTAACACATTTACAGACTTCCATACATATTTACATAGACAGATTCCTAACACACTTACAGACTTTCATACATATGTACATAGACAGATTCCTAACACACTTACAGACTTCCATACATATGTACATAGACAGATTCCTAACACATTTACAGACTTCCATACATATGTACATAGACAGATTCCTAACACATTTACAGACTTCCATACATATGTACATAGACAGATTCCTAACACATTTACAGACTTCCATACATATTTACATAGACAGATTCCTAACACACTTACAGACTTTCATACATATGTACATAGACAGATTCCTAACACATTTACAGACTTCCATACATATGTACATAGACAGATTCCTAACACATTTACAGACTTCCATACATATTTACATAGACAGATTCCTAACACACTTACAGACTTTCATACATATGTACATAGACAGATTCCTAACACACTTACAGACTTCCATACATATTTACGTAGACAGATTCCTAACACACTTACAGACTTCCATACACATGTACATAGACAAATTCCTAACACATTTACAGACTTCCATACATATGTACATAGACAGATTCCTAACACATTTACAGACTTCCATACATATGTACATAGACAGATTCCTAACACATTTACAGACTTCCATACATATGTACATAGACCAGCGGTCGGGGAACCGGGGTAAATTACCCCAAATGGGGTAAAAATGAAATTTTTGGGGGTAAAAATGAAACTTTAGTGAGTAAAAAGTATATAATTTTAATTCACCATGGAGTAATATCAACTTACACAAAAATATTTTGGGGTAATGATTAAAAAAGTTCCTCGACCGCTGACATAGATACCTAATACACTTACAGACATCCATACACATATACATAAACACATACCTTACACACATCCATACACATGTATATAAAGACACTTTCCTAACAGAAAAGATCGATTAGAAAGTGAATTTTAATTTTGAAAGAGTTCTATATAGGATCAATACAGGGACTTGATAGATGATCAAGTCTAATTTCTCTCTCACACACACTCACACACACTCACACACACTCACACACACTTAGCTATTCTTTGGTTTTTACAATGGGCCGAAGTGGGGCACCGACATTTTGAATAACTTGGTGGCCTATCGGGACCCCAGCTAGCAACAGACTTGATAGAAATGTTACTAGATGAGAGCCCTTGACCTTGAGAGCCATAATCACTAGAACGGTTTCGTGCAGATATACCAGCCATGGTCATTAGAATGGTTTCGTGCTGATATACTTGGATCTATCATCAATTTCATCTTTTTATTATTAAAACAAACATTGTGCAGTAATTTGTTGGTTGTTTTACTTGAGCTGAAAGACAGACACACCTGGGGTCACGTACCTGGGTCACGTACCTGGGTCACACACCTGGGTCACACACCTGGGTCACGTACCTGGGTCACACACCTGGGTCACACACCTGGGTCACACACCTGGGTCACGTACCTGGGTCACGGGGTTGATATTGTCCAGCACGTTGTCCATCCCCATCCTGCCCAGTATGAGCCTGGCGTCCTGGTTGAACGTCTCCATGCGCAGCACGTGGGTCACGTTGAACAGGCACGGGTTGCAGATCTGGTGGATGGGCATCCAGTGGGGCTCGCTCACGTTCAGCCCGGCCCTGACGAACTCGGAGAAGGTCATGTACTTGCTGCAGTGGGTTCTGTTCGGGCTATGGGGCTCCTGGGTGCCGTTGCCGAAGCGAGACGCCATCTTGGTGAAGTGGACCCTGAGAAAGTCCGTCTCGCAGAGTGTCTCGTTTGGGGCCCGGTTGCGGATCATTTTTCGGGCCTCCGAGAACCAGAAGTCCGGCAGGTAAAATTTATCCAGATAAGTGGACAGCAGGCGTGAGAACGGGTCACGCGTGACTAGAAACCGGACAGGGTAGCGCTCCTTGTTATGCTGGTCAGTGTAGGCCACACCCCTGCCTTGGTCAGTGTGGACCAAATTTCTGGATATCGTGAATGGATTGTCAATAGAAGAATTCAACTGGAGAACAAATTAAACGTTTTTTGAAACATGAAAATAAAACTTGATGCTAAACATAAACAAAGAAACATGTTCTAACACATAAACAAAGTAACATGTTCTAACACATAAACAAAGTAACATGTTCTAACACATAAACAAAGTAACATGTTCTAACACATAAACAAAGTAGCATGTTCTAACACATAAACAAAGTAACATGTTCTAACACATAAACAAAGTAACATGTTCTAACACATAAACAAAGTAACATGTTCTTACACATAAACAAAGTAACATGTTTTGACGTATATAGATGTGTTAATATTCTCCTATGACGAGTGTCTAGAAATGAATTGTGTCAATATGATTTTATGTCAAGCTTTGATTGTGGTCTTTAGGACCAAATATTGACTAAATATTAGTATCGACAACTAAGTTTGGATTGTAATTCGAAAGCTCAAATTTATCAAACAGTGGGCTGAAGATTAATATCAAGCTTTGATGTTCTATTTTGATATATCAAGATTCGATGTTCTTTTATGATATATCAAGATTTGATGTTCTATTATGATATATCAAGATTCGATGATCTATTATGAACATTGTATTTTTTTAAAAGTGGGCTATGGTTCATTGACCACACCAGAAATTGTTTACTGTCCACACACTTACATACACACTCATGCACACATACACACACATACACACACATACAAAGAGACACGCTCCACTGACCATACAACGTAACTCACACTGACCAGTGTAAAAGCCGTAGGTCATTATAAATGACTCTTGGGTGCTAGAAATTTCTAATCGTCGTTACATTATTTGACTCTACTGACCGCTCTAAAAACTCACTTCCAGAAATTTCTAATTGTCGTTAAATTATTTGACTCTACTGACCGCTCTAAAAACTCGCTTCCAGAAATTTCTAATTGTCGTTACATTATTTGACTCTACTGACCGCTCTAAAAACTCGCTTCCAGAAAGTGCACCCAGCCTTAGGCACGAAGCAGTAGATGACACCAGATGTGTGGGTGAAGACACCGTGGACATTTCCCGCCACACGATTCCTGGAGCAGACGTTGTTGACCCTCTGTAGCCTTTTCTCGACTTCCGCCTCTGATGTAATCAGGTCAGACTGCACTTGGTTGGTCAAGATCAACTTGCTGGACATATCGGGTGACACGACATTGGATGACGTCAGATGTGATCTCAGTGCGTACTTCATGTGAACATCTGCTGGAGCAGACAACTATAGTCAATAATAAGTTGTATATTAGACGCATAAGCACAACATGTCGATAGTTTTTCTTTTAAAATGCATATTATTTATTTACCTTTTTAACATTAGAATGTGTTTTCATCTTGAAATACAGAATTAATAAGAAATGTTCAAAGTATTTGTTAGCAATCTCGAACATAACAGGCTGGTGTGTAAGTGTAAGTGAGTGTCATTGGATGATTCATAAATATTTATAATTACTTCAAAATGAAACTATGCAAGATACCAGTCTTACTCTCTCATTCTACCTTTTATATATATATATATATATATATATATATATGTGTGTGTGTGTGTGTGTGTGTGTGTTCTGGGTCTTGGGTGTAGATAACGTTGTCAAGATAACATTGTCAAGATAACATAGTCAAGATAACATTGTCCAGATAATCTACATCTTGTCCAGTTAAAGACGTTTACTTCAAACATACCTGAATCTTGACGGCCGCTGGTAAACCTGGCGCTGGAACTCAGGTAGACAAAGCCCCACAATAAGACGAGGGATACGACCAGGCACAACACAGTGAACTTGACCTTGGTGAAACGAAGTAAGTACAACATCCTGTTCCAGAAGAGTGTGAGCAGCAACAGTTGAATGGAATGGTCTAGAACATGAGGCGGTGGGAAGTTGGTCAGATGCTGTAAATAATAAATAACAATATTTCATAAAACATGGAACTCTGAGATGGTAACAGAATGTTTTACTAAATAAACTAGTTGTTTCTGCTGTAATAAACAATGCAATTTACTCATTTTCCAAAACATAAACAGTGCTAAATCGATATAACGGATAATAAACCAGTATAAGAAAATGAATGCTGAATGTATTAATCCTGATACTGACACCGCCTGACACCCAGTAAATATGTGAAATTAAGATGTATTTCATTGTGGGTGGTTAAACATTTTTTACGTTAAAAATATACTGCATTATTTCAAAATTTGGTGATAATTACATTGATTTAATTATATATATATTATATATATATATATATATATATATATATATATATATATATATATGTTCTAATAACAATGATCTCTATTTCTGTATATATACATTTCTGTCTGTCTGTCTGTCAAAGTACTTAAAATAGATCACTTCCTAAGAGTAGGTGCGCCATCATTTTTAGATGCACATTTATTGATTGAATGACGTCATCAAATATAGTTTTCATTATTCTCGACTCTATGATTATTCGAGGCATAATGATCTGTAATGATAATGCACGTATTACACTAACAGTCAGTACAAAATAAGATATACTGGACTGTGGATTAAAGACACTAATACTGTCCACACGATTAACCACCAATCTGTGCCATCTAGCTGGGAAAAAAAAACCAAAATATTTTAAAATAATTTTATCTTTCAAAAGCACTGTTTTTAATTTAATCCATGAGAAAAACATTCACTACTGTTATAACAATTTATCCCGGTGGGTAAAATATAATGTGTGCTAAAGTATTAGATTTAAACAGTGCGCATATACATTCACCTGTAGTTCCGTATTTAAACAGCCATCTATATTTTAAAATCTTTCCTGAACTAAAAGCAGCACCGGATAAACTGCTGGATGTTTATAAATAGCTTTGCGTCTAAAACTTTTAACGGCATCTTTTACATATTATTACGAATAAATTTTAATGTTTCATACACTCTCTGATATATATTCTATTATACCTCCCCTAATAATTCCTAACCAGGGATCGATTTACGATTTACCGCCGGTAAATCGATTTACCACTGAGACCTGTCATCCCCGGCTCTGCTTTAGCTAATATATCCCAGCCGGGGATAAAATCATAGTCATTTATCCCCGGCTCTGCAGAAATTCTGTTTCATCCCCGGCACTGGTTTTTTCTTAAATCGAGCACTGTTCCAGCTTTGAGAGTATGCCCGAGATTCAACTTTAATTACTCTCTAAAAAAATATTTTCTGTATGTCTATTTATTGAAATGAGTAACAGCGGTTTTTTAAACGCATTTTTTACAGTTATCTCCCTTAGGTCATTTTTTTTATTATTTTATTGACTTTAGTGTGGAAAGTTTAATTATAAAATGTTTATCTAAAGCTTTCTCTGCTCAGAATTTTAAAAGATTTTTTTAATTTTATAATATCACTTTCTCATTTGTCTATTTCTGCGTCTTGGTCGAATTCTATGAACTCAATATTCTGGCCCAGCGGTTCCCAAACTTGTATTCTTCACGACCCACTTTTTAAAATTATTTTATTTTTTCTAGAACCACCTGGAAAAGCGGCATGAATCCTATAAATAGATTTTCCTTGGACTTTGCAGATTGACATACTTTATCTTTGAAAAATTCAGGGAAATAGAAATGAGAAATTATCCAAATATAGATTATCGATCGTTTAATGATAAATTTAAAATTTGTCGCGACCAAACCCGAAATTTGCCCGCGTCCCACACTTTATGAGCCACTATTCTGGAAGTTTTAGCGGTTTGTGCATTTTAAAGAAAATAAAAACAGTTAAAAGAATTATTTTTTAGTTAATTGATGTTTATTTTTAATCTTTGTGTTTACATTTATCTCAAGTTTGTTCAATATGATGCTTATAGCTGGTTCTATACCGTTTGATCTATAAATAGCTTTCACTCTAGTTCCGTGTTTATGAAAGGACCACTTTGAATACATTCCTTGTTCCGGGTAACACCCTTTTAGTCAGTTTCCATGGCAACAGCACGCCAAAGACCGTTGGCTCATGTTTGACTTATCTTGTTTACTCGGAGTTGTCTTACATGTGAACTCTCTGTACACTCTGTCAGCTATCAACGCAACAGAGTTCCGCAATGTTGCCAGCTTGGCGTGTTTCCCGCCAGTTTGGGCTGTTTTTTATCGGGCATCAGAGGGAGTTTTATTTCACTGGCGGATTTTCGGCGGCTTTTACTTTTCGTATTTTAATTTGATTTTCCGTTCTTGGTTTGTTTGTTTGTTTTGTTTTTTTCAAATTTGTAACTCAATTTTGGACATTTTTTTTCATTTTGTGATAACACATTTAGTGTACGTTTAAATTCTACACGACAATGTTCAACAATACATAAAAATACAAAAAAATGCATAACAATACATTACATCACAATACATAATAATACACTCTGTTGATAATTTCGAGTTGATAGATTAACATGATGTAGAATTACGAAGCGGATTACGTTTGAGTAAATGTTTATAACGGGAAAGTATTAGGATGGGCATTTATCATGTCAGACTTAGACGGCTGTACTACACCAGTGTGCACAAAAAAGTTCCTTTAGCCCTCAAGGGCCTTCGGGGCAGATGAAGTGTAGAATTCATCTGTTTCTATAACATCGGCATATGAAGGGATTGTGTGGTTAGCACAACGCCCAGCCGCCTTTATTTCCCCAACTAGTCAGGTACCCATTTAAAGCTGGGTGTACTTGTGCGATGACTTTGCACCAAATAACACCTGGAAAAGTTCCAAGTTTCTCACCGTGGATCGAACCCAGGACTCTCAGGTCGACAGTCGAATATCTACACCACTTGGCCATCCGTGTGCGCAGTAGTGAAGCTATTTTTAGTCTTTTATAGACTTGCCTAATTAAATTGTGCAATAAAAAAACTAAAAAGTAAAAAAAAAAATTCTTTCATTACGTAAATGAAGTATTTATGAAAGTGATCATTACTTAGGATAAAATCGTGGATAACGGTCTAGATACTGGACATTATTTATTCATTGATCGCTACATATCAACTCATGTAAAGACACCTTTAGTTCAATGTATTGTACACACTCATCTCTGTAGTGAACGTCGGGTGGCCATTGAAGCTGAGTGGACTTAGGGGCATCGATCGGCCCCGATATAAGACCACATTCTCAACTTGGAGCGGTCGAGTGCTCTAACTCATGGCCACCCCTTCCTTTAACTATGTAATAATAAATGAGAAAATAATAAATGATAGCTAACGTAGCTAAATGTCAAAAAGAAGCAAAAAATTAAATCAACGAAACGAAACTGATTAATACATTACTATTCAACAGTACTGACCATTGGTTAGATTTTAGCAAAACATGTCGGAGTAGCCGGTCAGTTTTAGTAGACGTTGACCCTCGCAGAGACTGGGAATATGTATTAGAAGTAACTATACACTTTCACTTATAAACCACAGAGCTGTTATTTCACTTATAAACTACAGAGCTGTTATTTCACTTATAAACTACAGAGCTGTTATTCTTCCAAAAAAACTTAATCGCGAATCTCATTGGGTTGAAACTGGAGTGTCTTCGTTTATCCTGTTATTTTAAAAAAATAATAGTGGTCCGTGGAAATAAAAATAATAAATTTAGTGGTCCGCGGAAATAGAAATAATAAATTTAGTGGTCCGCGGGAATAAAAATAATAAATTTATTGGTCCGCGGAAATAGAAATAATAAATTTAGTGATCCGCGGAAATAAAAATAATAAATTTAGTGGTCGGCGGAAATAGAAATAATAAATTTATTGGTCCGCGGAAATAGAAATAATAAATTTAGTGGTCCGCGGAAATAAAAATAATAAATTTAGTGGTCCGCGGAAATAAAAATAATAAATTTAGTTGTCTGCGGAAATAGAAATAATAAATTTAGTGGTCCGCGGAAATAGAAATAATAAATTTAGTGGTCCGCGGAAATAAAAATAATAAGTTTAGTAGTCCGCGGAAATAGAAATAATAAATTTAGTGGTCCGCGGAAATAGAAATAATAAATTTAGTGGTCCGCGGAAATAGAAATAATAAATTTAGTGGTCCGTGGAAATAGAAATAATAAATTTAGTGGTCCGCGGAAATAAAAATAATAAATTTAGTGGTCCGCGGAAATAGAAATAATAAATTTAGTGGTCCGCGGAAATAGAAATAATAAATTTAGTGGTCCGCGGAAATAGAAGTGGTCCGTGGAAATAGACTCATGAATTGGGTGGTCAACGTGACGCGAGAAACTTATGAAAGTAGTGGTCTGTGGGGAAAAACCCACTGATTCTGATCACTAGAACTAGTCAATAAATAATAAGGCAGTTATAATGACCACAGAGATAAAGTGACCACTGAAATAAAGTGACCACTGAGATAAAGTGACAACTGAGAAAAAGTGACAATTGAGAAAAGTGACAATTGAGAAAAAGTGACCACTGACAATACGATGACGCCAATGAAGCCCACAGTCTACTAAAGTTCACCTTTCAAACCTGGCAACAACTGTACTAAGGTGGCTTATCACCACTGGTATCAACTGTACTAAGGTGGCTTATCACCACTGGTATCAACTGTACTAAGGTGGCTTATCACCACTGGTATCAACTGTACTGAGGTGGCTTATCACCACTGGTATCAACTGTACTGAGGTGGCTTATCACCATTGGTAACAACTGTACTGAGGTGGCTTATCACCACTGGCATCAACTGTACTGAGGTGGCTTATCACCACTGGTATCAACTGTACTGAGGTGGCCTATCACCATTGGTAACAAGTGTACTGAGGTGGCTTATCTTCAATTTTGCACTAAAGTTAAACAAGGGTGGACTTAAAAGTGGGCTCACTCGCGGAGCAACCTGTGCCTCAACTTCAAAAGGTCCCCGAAAAAAATAACTTTACATTTGTTGTTGTTGTTGATTGTTTAGGGCACTAAAGTAGTGAGAATTGCGCCCCTCTGTGACGGCAGAGTAAGGCGCCGGATCGTCCATCAAAAGCCCAACTTTTAAGAATTCACATAAAATAATATTTATTTAATTAATAACATGTACTATGACTATGATATTCAAAAAAAAAATTCTAAACAGTCACCTCGAGAATTTCAAAAACATTTCCAACTTTACCTTTTGAAGTTCATGGCCTTCTGTACAAAGTCTCTAGACATTTAGGACACGGTCGCCTGAAAAGAAAACAAACAGAAAATTAAAACCTGTTTGTATTGGTTATAGTGAACTTACCTGTTGGGCGAGTCTATTGACGGGTTGGGGGGGGGGTGCACAAATTATAAAATACATTGGTATAGTGCACATGTTTATTTCATCTCCTACTAAACTGTTGATCATTTCCAGTTGCTCTTTGATTATTTTATCTTTTTGTAATGGATTTCGCCATCAAAAGAGACAAGACATGTTTTAATAGATTTAGTTGGTCTTCTGTTTGACTTTTTATGTTCGCTACATAAGTAAATACATGTATTTGACGCGGGTACAAAACATAATTCTAATATTGTATACAGTTTGGAGTTCTTCAAAGAACAATCGTCAATAAAACTCAGGTGGTTTATCACACTTGATATTGTGCTATATTGTTGAGAACGCCGCCAAGCTAGTAAGATCTATGTAAATCAGTGAAGTTTTAACAAGTGTTGTCATCACTAAGCGTTATACAAGTTGGCAAGTGGGCGTTTACCAGGACTGCCAACTTTTTCCCAGAATAATTACCCAGAAATAAATAACAACATCCAGATATTTATAAAATTGACTACAGCTTGTCAGCATTTTGTATCTTAATGAAAGCAAAAAAAAAAAAAAAAAAACCTATATCTTATTGTATGATATTATATCTAGATGGCTCAAAACATTTCTAGATCTGGACACTAATTACCTAAATTGGCAGCCCTAGCTCCATCTCGATTCATTTCTACTCGCTCAACTGCACACATTGTTTCATCTGTTGCCTGAACTCATCAATCCATTCACTGCACCTAAACCAATGATCAAGTTATCAACACTGTCACGTGATGTTTGATACATTCGGTTAATGTTGACATCATTCAATAGACTTAACCTACACAATGTTTCCTATTTCTCTTTTCGTTCTATTCAGTTGTACTATATTACTCGTGATATAGCCGACATATATAAGCTCATTGTAAAGTCTATTGAAGTAGTAGTGAATTGAAAATACATTCGTGGTATTTTAACAGTAGTAAACACCTTACTGCTATACGGAATACATTACTAAACATTGCCACAATTCTAAAAATAAATGTACCACATATCCTGCTACAGTTATTTGTGGCACGGATGCCATGAGTTTGACAGTTTCTTTCTCGGACTGTGTCTTCAAATCTTACCTCCCCGCCTTGTGGTGGAGCTTCGGATATTTCCGTGATGCTTACAATTGGCTTTACGGAAATGACGTAGATAAAGAAAACGCTATGCAAAACTGTGCCGAAGAGTTTTTCCCGAAATCGAAATTTCTTTTCCTACTACAGCACAAAACACAATACTGTCATCTTAGATTCACATTTTACTACAGCACAAAACACAATACTGTCATCTTAGATTCACATTTTACTACAACACAAAACACAATACTGTCATCTTAGATTCACATTTTATTACAGCACAAAACACAATACTGTCATCTTAGATTCACATTTTATTACAGCACAAAACACAATACTGTCATCTTAGATTCACATTTTACTACAGCACAAAACATAATACTGTCATCTTAGATTCACATTTTACTACAACACAAAACACAATACTGTCATCTTAGATTCACATTTTACTACAGCACAAAGCACAATACTGTCATCTTAGATTCACATTTTACTACAACACAAAACACAATACTGTCATCTTAGATTCACATTTTACTATAGCACAAAACACAACACTGTCACCTTAGATTCACATTTTACTACAACACAAAACACAACACTGTCATCTTAGATTCACATTTTACTACAACACAAAACACAATACTGTCATCTTAGATTCACATTTTACTACAGCACAAAACACATTACTGTACTTAAGGTAACACAATACTGTACTTAATGTAACACAAAATGACCATAAATGACATGTCAAATAGAAAGCCTTTGGTGGTTTAAAATTAAAATAGATTTATTGCACGCATTAGATGCCATAACAACACCCTAAATGATTGTATCTAAATGATTGTATATATTTGTGGCTATTACACCACCATAAATGACTGTATATATTGGTGGCTATAATACCACCCTAAATGATTGTAAATATTTGTGGCTATCTTAACACCCTAAATGACTGTATATATTGGTGGCTATAATACCACCCTAAATGATTGTATACATTTGTGGCTATTACACCACCATAAATGAACTGTATATATATTGGTGGCTATAACACCACCCTAAATGACTGTATATATTGGTGGCTATAACAACACCCTAAAAAGCCCACACTAGATATCATACTCACATCCTGTGTTATATATATGCATGGGCGTATTCATGGGGGGGGGGCAAGGGGGCATTTGCCCCCCCCTACATTTTGAAAAAATGTCATATAAGAGGGGGGGCCTACATTTAAAAAAAATGTCATAAAGTTGTTATTTACCCCCCCGGAAAATTTTTGCCCCCCCCCCTGGAAAAATTCCTAGCGACGCCCATGTATATATGGACTGTTTGAAGTGTTCTCTCTCACTTACCAGCCCCTCTCTCTCTCTCTCTCTCCGTCCCTCTCTCTGTCTCTCTGTCTCTCTATCTCTCTCTCTGTCTCTCTCTCTGTCTCTTTATCTCTCTTTCTCTCTCTCTATCTCTCTCTTTCTATCTCTCTCTGTCTCTCTCTATCTCTCTCTTTCTATCTCTCTCTGTCTCTCTCTATCTCTCTCTCTGTCTCTCTCTCTCTCTCTCTGTCTCTCTCTCTCCATCCTCACAGTTAGTGGATCTACAGCTGTCAAGACAAACGACGTTGGCCACTGGAGGTTTAAACCCAAACCCATCACTGATAAGATTCAAAATGTCAATGAACGTAAATCAGCAAGAACAGGGCCATACTTTTATTCATGGGCCACAATGGTCACTTTGACCTGTAAAACCGAACCAAGAGAATAGTGGACGGAGTGGTACATCAACTAGTATAAATTAAATGTTAACGTCGTAAAAGTCAAAGGTCGAACAGTAAAACTGGACGTCCTTGACCCTCGGGCATTACTTGATCAATTTTAAAGCCGACCATTTTAAAAGTGACGTGGATCGTTTCTTTCTTCTGGCCTTTCAACAAGTTCCTTTGTCCCCACTAGTCCCCAGTGCTACCAACCGAATAACTGAGCCAGTCCACTCCCTTTCCCTGGGTGGCTACCAAAGAACTTCGGTTGACCGCCAGCCGTTGGGGTGATATTTCAACAAGTAACGAGGTGTAGCTGAATAGTTGATCTGTGACAAAGTCTGTAAGGCACTACGTTAGTGTCAGGTAAGCAAAAATTAGAATGGCTGTCATGCTCAGAGCCGTAGCTAGCTATTATAGCGCCCTGTGCGGGAGCACATTCCGCAGTACTCTTCCTACGCTCCTGGTCATGCTCTACATAAATGGGTGAATCCCAAAATTGCACATCTAAAAACATTTGATCTGCCATTCTTTCTCTCATTAGTTTTTGCTTACGTTCGGTCTCACATTGTAAGCCTGTGGCAATCTTATAGTCATTACATAAATACATTCTCCAGTGTTTGTGTTTCGTGTTCTGAAATTTCAACTGTTATCACTGTCTGCAACTTACTTTAGAAGCTAAATGATTGGCTAGTGTAAAGACTCCAACCAATCAACTGGGTCATTGCTAGAATTGTTTGTTCGGTAAATTTTATTTTTGGTATACTGGCAGCATTGTTGCGCTATTTACCCGTAAATACGAGATGGGTACAGATCCATCAACATCTGAACGCTTGACCGATTACATCCACATCCGGTGGACGAAGTTACCAAGCGGGAAGGGAAAGGAGGTTGGCAGAGGTTCCAAAATAAAACAGCATGTAAAACCCCCCTCCATCGATATCACTCTGGACCCAGAAATTCCGACTGACCAGAATTCGAACACAGGAATAAAAATGATAAATTTAGTGGCCTGCAGGAATCAAACTCAGTAATGTACTTTGAGGCTATCAAACTGTTGGCTTATACTGTTTACATAAAACAACAATAAATAGACCAAATTGTTTAGTACCTTATACAGTAGATGCTAATTAAAGACTTTATTTCTTTCTTTTTATCATTTTATTTACAAAAAACAGTAATATCAATAAATGTGTTTACCTGAAGGCTTGTCCTAGAAACATCAACTCTTGTATCGGGTATCAAACATCAACTCTTGTATCGGGTATCAAACATCAACTCTTGTATCGGGTATCAAACATCAACTTTTGTATCCGGTATCACTTCCACTTAATCCCTCTAAATGTGTTTTGTTGACTTGACTGCAAGACATTTTCATTAAACATTAAAAATGAGGTCAGAGACTGGAATGTCAGGCAGGTCCTATGTAATGTTGAAAGTTCTGATAGTCTGGTGTACTGCAGAACTATTTCTCTAACGGCCTACTCCTAAGACCGAAACGGTTCTCTGGTCAGTGCGGGCTGAACAGCGAGGGAGGGGTTGGTGGGGTTTGTCACGAGTAGGTCACGCTCGACTGCCACACTATCAGTGAAGCGGGACGCAGTAGCTGTTGTTTGTGTGCCGGAGGGAAATCATTTCACTAGAGAAGAATGTTTGATTGAAAACAGAATAATATAAAATGTGAGGGAATTAATTAAATCATTGTTGAATATATATATATACCCGGTCAGCGGGCTGTTGTATGTTTATGACCGGACTGGCTGACCACACAAATGTATTGAATGGCATGAGTCAACGTTTGATAATTTCCCGCTGCTCGTTGGATTAAGGGGGGGGGGGGGCGTTGATTATTTCTCACCCATGGAAAGTCGCACAATCCCGAGAGAGATAGACAACCATGGAAAGTCGCACAATCCCGAGAGAGATACACAACCATGGAAAGTCCCACAATCCCGAGAGAGATACACAGCCATGGAAAGTCGCACAATCCCGAGAGAGATGCACAACAGTAAAAAAAAAAGGGAAATAATTTAATGTTTCTTGGGCGGCCTTGTAATATTCGATACACCGACCGGTACTGGTCAGCGGCCCGGAGGTTGGGGACCACTGCGTTAAAGGAACAACGCCAGTTTTACAACTGAACTTAATATCAAACTTATAGAGATAATGAGCTGCGTCGATTTTCACCTCATTGTGGACGCAAATATATTTTCTTTTACCAACAACCTGACAACCGAATAGGCTGGACGGACAGACCAGCTGTGTTGAGTTAACCTGACAACCGATTAGGCTGGACGGACAGACCATCTGTGTTGAGACAACCTGACAACCAACTAGGCTGGACGGTCAGACCAGCTGTGTTGAGACAACCTGACAACCGAATAGGCTGGACTGACAGACCAGCTGTGTTGAGACAACCTGACAACCGAATAGGCTGGACGGACAGACCAGCTGTGTTGAGACAACCTGACAACCGAATAGGCTGTACGGACAGACCAGCTTTGTTGAGTGCTCAACTGCTGACCTAAGGGTCCCGGGTTCGATCCTTGGTGAGAACCATTGGGAATTTGTTCTATGTCAAAAGTTCAATACAAGTCCAACCATTGGGAATGTGTTCTATGTCAAAAGTTCAATACAAGTCCAACCATTGGGAATTTGTTCTATGTCAAAAGTTCAATACAAGTCCAACCATTGGGAATTTGTTCTATGTCAAAAGTTCAATACAAGTCCAACCATTGGGAATTTGTTCTATGTCAAAAGTTCAATACAAGTCCAACCAATGGGTACCAGAATTTAGTTGATGAAGTAAACTGATGAATTCTACACTTCATCTTCCCCGATGGCCCTTTACGGAAAAGGAAACCTAACTGTTTAACAAAAAAAAACAAGGGCCAAGAACTAGTGAGTCAACAATTTGGAAAAGGACATCGCATCTAAAATAAAAAGTATTCCATGAAAATATCTTCCAAATGTGTTTGTATACACTTGAAAGGTGAATGTATTCGACCACATAAATATATCACAAAATCGATTTCTCTCTAAACTCACATGACTCCTGTCTCTCTCAACAATTTATCGCCGTCCGTTCAAAGAACATCATAACCTGATGGCATACTTTCTGTGCGGGTGTTACCCGCATTAACGTATGCTGTTTGTCGTCTGTTTCAATGACCTACCAAAAGTCAAACATTCTCAGCTTCGAGGAACATTTTAACGTTCTGAAAAACACTTTCCTCCCTGGTTTATGACGCACTGTACTGCCTGCCATATTATATTTCTGTGTTTACGTTTTACTGTTAGGAACGGACTTGTCCTTCCTATTGTGAGCTCAATGTATTGCAGCGTTTGATCATAATATTTAAGTACATCTTGAAGTCGATAGAATGTATCGATCAATTTGTAGAACGTGCTGAGCAGGATATAACAAAATCTAGTTGAGACTATTGATCTGATTGTAAATATATTGATCTGATTGTAAATATATTGATCTAACTGTAAATATATTGAACTGATCGTAAAAATATGGATTTGATTGTAAATATATTGAACTGATCGTAAAAATATGGATTTGATTGTAAATATATTGAACTGACTGAAAATATATTGGGATGTAAATATATTGAACTGACTGAAAATATATGAATTCGATTGTAAATATGTTGAATCGACTATAATTGTATTGATTATATTGTAATCTGTTTGTATATATTAGCAATATATATTGTACATCTATTGAAGTTATTGAACATCTTTAGAATATTTAATCTAAAAAACTTTACATTTGTGCTGGTAATTTTGTTTGAGGCAGCAACTGAAACTCTGATATCACTTGTATACAAGGTCGCTCTTAGACAGCTACCTTTTTTTCCCGGGCTGCAATCTGTTGTTGTGAATACAAAAAGCAAATTACATGAACATACATTCGTTTTATAATATCCTTAATTGTTGAAGAGAAAGGCGGCTAAGGTAAGAATTGTATGAGGGAATGATAGACCTACTAATGTTGGACTGGAAGTGACCTACTAATGTTGGACTGGAAGTGACCTACTAATGTTGGACTGGAGGTGACCTACTAATGTTGGACTGGTGGTGACCTACTAATGTTGGGCTGGAGGTGACCTACTATGGATCTTGTTGTTAAGATATTTAATTTCTCATTGACATAGTACATAGATAAACAAGTGTGGCTTGGAGTGGGCGGGGGATGTACAAGTACATGTACTCCAGAATACGCCGTTCAATAATTAAAGACACTTGCCCCAGACTATGTTTAGTAGCGGGCCCTCTATGCGACCACCAAAGGTCATGTGCCGGAGTAGGGGCCACCTGCGTTAGAGGATCCTGTTGTCACCTGGCTGTAACAAAACTAAAACCAAGGCCTCCTTAATACGCCCATAGCTCCCCCATCGTTAAGTCTCCTCTCTTGGGGCCTGTGCGTGTGTGTGTATGTGTGTGTGTGTGTTACAAATAAAGAATGAGAGACAGACAGCAATTCTAAAATGAATTCATTTCAACTGGTTTTGTTTGAATTGTTTCTAAGGTAATCAATGAACGCTGCGGTATGAACCCTCCCTCCACCCCAAGGTCAGAAAATAAATTAAAAAATGATCGTGTAGCTCTATATGTTCACTGAACCTTGACATTATGGTGACCTGTTATATTAGTGGGTGTAGGGGGGGATATATTGTGCCGGTAGACTCATAAAACCCATGAACCAGATTCATTCATTATACAAAGCCAGACATTTTATTTTGTGTACTGTCGAGTTGTAAGACGTTTTTAAAGTATTACTATATCTAACGATGGATTACCTAAAGTATTACTAAAGTATTACTATATATAACGATGGCTTACTTAAAGTATTACTATATATAACGATGGATTACCTAAAGTATTACTAAAGTATTACTATATATAACGATGGCTTACTTAAACTATTACTAAAGTATTACTATATATAACGATGGCTTACTTAAAGTATAACTAAAGTATTACTATATATAACGATGGCTTACTTAAAGTATTACAGTACCTAACGACTGATTACCTAAAGTATTATTATACCTAACATTGGCTTATCTGGATAAAGAAAACCGAACTATGACAAGCCGCGAGTTTTCTAATACTAGACAATCAAGTCAAAGAAAGTTAACGTATTGACTAGCGTCGTTTTTGTTATACATGTAGTTTGCTTGATATACATGGGGCGTGCAGGGACTGTACAGTCAGCACATCATACAGAACAAATAGAAAAGAATTTCTTTAAGGAGAATAGAAAGTTACGATTGGCGTGGTCTGGATACGTCATTCAAGCGGCTGAGTGAAGAACAGGGGTGGGCAAAATTTTCGAACCGTGGGCTGCATTGGAATTTGTAAATTTTACAGAAATGTTGAACAAAGAGCAGATATGAAATAATAAGAGTTAAATGTAAACGTAAACATTTGAAGGGGGGCAGAGCGCGGACGAATCTGACAACCTGAAGGGGAGTAGAGCGCGGACGAATCTGACAACCTGAATGGGAGCAGAGCGCAAACGAATCTGACAACCTGAAGGGGAGCAGAGCGCGGACGAATCTGACAACCTGAAGGGGAGTAGAGCGCGGACGAATCTGACAGCCTGAATGGGAACAGAGCGCGAACGAATCTGACAACCTGAATGGGAGCAGAGCGCGAACGAATCTGACAACCTGAAGGGCTTGAATCGGCCCACGGACTTTAGTTTGTCCTTATCTGGTAAAGGTCATAACAGTTTCTTCCCTTGGGTACATCTTTGGGTAAGGGGACGGATGGGGTCGGGCGGTAATGTCAACCGGAGGCTCGACTTACACCTGGGGGTCCCGGTTTTGATCTCCAGTTAGAACCAAGGGAGTTTATCAGGTCCTGGTTAAAGTTTCCTCCATGTCTCCCCTGGTGACGCCATGGTTATTGTACTATTAGTTAAGGTGAGAATGAAAGCTTGACACTGCAAAAACAGTCCCATGGTGGTTCATAAAGGATCCAAGATAAAATCATCTCATACTTACAAGGACTCCGAAGACGGAGAAAGGAAAGTCGTCCACGCAAGTTTGACTCATACGGAGAGATTCCTCCTGAATCATACAAAAGTGACCATTCATAGTCAGTGGTCAACTGAGAGGACAGACCGGACTCGATGTTGTTTTTTTTTATTATAAAACTAAATGTGACGTCTCTAATTTAACTGCAACAGGATAATGTCAATTGTAGTTAATGAGGTACACAGAAATTGAAAAAAAACTATATGCCTATATGTGTGATACATTCGTAAAGCATGATCGTGTGAAATAGACGTATTGATACAGTAAGTAAATGTGCTGCAATATTAGTAAGTACAGTTAGTAAATCTGTTGCATTGTTTGTAAATACAGTTAGTAATGTGTTGTAATATTAGTAAAAAAAAACACTATATGTGTAACATTATTAATAAATACATTGTACATGTGTAACATAACATTGACAAACTTTAATGCAACCGTTGGATAGTGTCATATTCTAGTGAGTCTAGTGAATAGGTGAATGGAACTGTTTACCTGTACAGGACTGATCAACACAATTTTAAGGAGTGAGACAGGTAGAAAAAGTCCTGTTCATCTGAATATTGTCGAGATAATAAAACGTCGCTTCTGATTTGTGCGCTGTGGATTTGTTTATGTTTTCATTTTCTTAAATCGCGACCAGGTTACTGTAATGACAGTTGTTCCTGGCCACTCTTGCCTGGCCATCCCTGCCTGGCCACCCCTGCCTGGCCACCCCTGTCATAACATAATAAGCCGCTACGATTTTTTCAAAATGTCTGCACTCGCGCATATCACAATAGCCAATAGCGATGAGCCCGGTCAGTATACCCTAGGTCACGGGCTCAATTCCTAGCGTGCCAGTACACCCACGGAGAGACGGAGGAAATAATATACTTGCAAAGCGGGGCTACTTACGAAGTATTTTGGGGGCCCACTAAGCGCCCGTTTAGCCCCCCCCCCCATAATACACCTCTGAATATAACAAACTACCAATTAAGCCAACATTTGAAACGTCCATAAATAGAAACAGTTATCGATTTCACCTATGTTAACACCCTTGTCTTTCACGTTCAACAGGTGGCGTCAGAGCCGATGCGCTGGTGGTTAACAACCGCTTTGCATACGATACTATTTTACCCAAAGAAAAAAATGCCGATTTAGATTAGCGTATGCCTAAACAGGTGCCAAATATCTAGGGGTATATCCCCGTTGATGTACATAAAAATATCTAAAATGTATGAAATAAGTCCGAAACTCTCTTCCTAGGGCCCCCAAATATATGTAAAAGTCTCTGTATTGGACCTCCCGAAGACCCAAGAACGGTCCTGCTTGTTGTATCCACTTTCCAGTATTGCTATCAGTGAAAAAAGTGCGAATTCACTACAAATTAAAGTATGTAGACAAATCATAGGCTAGCAGCTACATTAAGGGGAATCAGCCAGACCACACAGTAAACAAGAGTTATGTCCACTGTCCAAGTTCGCTAACGATGTATTGTGTACATCGGTACCATAGATTGTGTACATTGTTGCCCGGTATGTGTCACTGATGGGTACAACAACGAAAAATCTCAATTTAAAAAAAAACGGACAGTCTAGCGGTGTAAATCAATCTGAGGGTGTCGTGTTCGGTTAGCACCCGGCGGAGAGAACAAAACAGCGCCCGGCTCCCGTCTATGGAAAGCCCGTTGAGAACATTTTATGATATTTTTCTAAGTTAATTTCAGCGATGTTAGGGACGGTGTACATGAATGAATCTGGGGTGTCGTGTTCGGTAGCACCCGGGAAAAAAAAAAAGCGCGGCTCCGTCTATGGAAAGCCGTTGAGAACATTTTATACAAGTATTTTTCTAGGATTAATTTCAGCGATGTTCAGGTGACGCTTTACTATGAATGTACCGACATAGTATGTACCAACGGTGTACGTACCTGTGATAGATTGTATGTTAACGAATGTAACCCGTTCTAATGATAAAGCAAACAAAAAGTTTCACATTCATACAAATTTAGACCACTTGAATATTGCCCCATCAATATTTTAGACTCCGCCAACTTCCGAATCAAACCCCCCCCCCCTCTAAGTTAACTTTCGAACCCCCCCCCCCATGTTAACTTACGAAACCCCTATAGTTTAACCGATTACACTCAATGTGTTAATGTAAGAAATACACCCCATCTGTTAGGATGATTTTTTTTTTAATTAACCGATTGAGGATGCGCCGTATAACGAAGCGTGTGTGTGGAGTACTGGTAAGGGCTGGGAAAAAATTTCTTAGATCCTGTAAACCACAAATGGAACGGTTTTTGCAGTGCCCTTATTTCATTCCGCAACATAGCCGATAGTGCAACGGTCATGGAGGCACTACGTGAAATATAGCTGGGACTCCATTTATCCTCTCCAAAGATTGAACCAGTGACCCTCAGCACTGTGCTGTTAAAGCTGGCGTTCTTTGTCCGTCGATGTGTGTACGTGTGCACCAACAGCAACAGTTTACACACACACACAAATCACAGTCCGAACACACCGTTCAAATTCTTGTTATTAAGGTTGTTATTAAGACCTCTATGAAAATGGCAGATATCATGTGATAGAACGTGTTCTCATAAATAGTCAACGTGAAGTTAACGTGAAGCTGTAGTGCAGGTGGGAGGTTAAAGTTCATACACACGGTCGTGACACGGATGTCACGTGACCCTCATCTGGCGCTGGGAAGCTGTAGTAGAGTGGTCAAGGGGCTGGATTAGTGTTAGGTTTTTATGTCCGAGGTGTGGTTCGAATCTCGACACAATTAGAGGAATTTTCTTTTATTTATAGGTATTATTATTAAGTGTCATTCGATTTCTCTATAATCTCCAAACATTCTTTTTTTTACTTAAAATCAACAATAAAATTACTCAAATTCGGAAATTTTCGTTAAAGCTATGTAGGTGTGTGTTGGGGGAATGTTGGGCGTATGGCGTAATTAGGTTGGGGCGCAGGGGGTGAGGCACTCCAACAGTAGCGTCCTTTCACCAAAATGTTGGGGGGGGGCAAATAAAGGGATAGCGTCTGGTTTTCATTTTTCCATCAATTAAGTCATCAAAATCCATTGCTTTAACCAATTAATTTAATTATTGTAAGAATCTTGTCCCCCCCCCCCCAAATGACGCCACTGCACTCCAACCTGACCAGCACTTAAAGTATTTTACTTACTATAAGGCGCACCCAGTTTGTAGATCACTATAACAAGAAAATAATATCTAGCCTTGCTAAACTGCATCCCGACTATACGTGTACGATGCACCCAAATTGTATCCCCCTGTTTGACGTGTGTGTGTTTGTTCAGGGTGGGGGGATCTTCTAGTCTGAAAATATGGTACTTTTAGGGGCAATATTTCACAATTTTAATACCTTTTGTCACATTATTGGGTGGCATCTTTAGATGGAGGAGGGGTAATAAAACATGCTTATAATGAGTTCATACTGTGTCCTCTCTGGTACTCGTCTCACTGTGGGTCTTCTCTGTGTGTGATTAACCGGTCTATTACTGGCTGTTTCTCTTAGTACTCATTGAGTCACAGCACGGTGCCTCTTATAGACAAACCGCCCACGCTGAAGGCGTCATCATTTTCCCGTCAAAACTTATGGTGGTGGTCATTGCGTGGATGTGCAAGAATAGGTGATGAATGACACTATTTCATCATATTTATCAAGGCAGGAGTGAACCATCGGAATAATAATGTGTATGCGGTGTATAAAAGTCTTTAAGGGGGCCGATGTGGGGCGGGGTTTCATAGACAAAATACGTTTTATAGCCCTAGGCAATGATATATTTAGAGACCACCGGCAAAGGTATATTTAGGGACTGTACGCAAAGCAGGCCCGTAGAGTGCAGGGGGCCGAGCCCCCTGCGTTTGTTTGGCCCCCTCTGCTTCTTTGCTCTTCTTAGTAACATTTATTCCCTACCCCCCTGCTATTGGCCTGGCTCTGCTGTAGAATGCCTGGCCACTGCTGTATAATTTTCACGTTACGGGGCTGACGCAAAAAAACGATGTTAAGACTGTCACATGCAAATATTAAGCCCCCAATAATGGTAAGATAGCTAGTGTTCTCAAGACGACCGCTAACTCTTAAATACTTTTATCCAGAGCCCCTGTTAAATTGAGTCTTGTTATTTGACAGCATAAAATAAACAAACATCAAAGTCACCCGGTAAATATAAGTGTTTGTGTAGACATGTTGAGTACTCTAGGATATCTCACACTAAAAAGGGATAAGCGTATCAGCCCCCTCCCCCAAAACTTTTGAGATTCCCTGCTAGGCTCAGATATATACCTTTTTGATGTATTTTTACTGGTCCACTGTTTTCTTTTGCACCCGACCAACCTTAGTACGTCTCTGTTCAAAGATGATAACCCCTTTTCCACCTAATGAATTGGCGTGTTTTGATCAGGGAGGCCCAATTGGGTGGAGATCGCATGGTATTAGAAAACTAATTAGGCATTGTGAGAAATATGACTACTAACCATGAGATTTAAGAAGTACTAATTTTGAGATATGAGCAGATACCCAGAAAGGAGGAGGGGACTGTGTTTATGTAAAGCCTTATAAGACTCCATCAGCGTCTGGATCTTTTCTCTAATTATTGAAAAAATACACACAGAGATGTTGTTTTGCATTGGAAAGGGGGGGGGGTAGGTCAAAGTACAATATTATAACATTTCTTAAGAATTCGCCCTGGAAAGGGTGGGGGGATGACATATATAGTGGGGTATTCGCCTGGTTTGTCTAGTCAAAAGAACGGCATTGTACATTAGAGTACTGACATTTACGTTGAAAATGTGTAGATTCTTTTTTAGAAGGTTAAAAAATAATGCGGTTTACATTTGATTTTTTATATATTTAAAATGTAAACAAAAATTATCGTGGCAGATTAAAAATAATCAGAATTTTAATAAAAACACATTGATAACATAAATAATTTACTGTCAAGACAACCGCGGTAACATTTTGTAGTTACACATATTCAATTATGTAGGTCAGTGAATGAACTACGAATAGCGCGCCCCTATGTGACGACACTATTTGTAGTCAACTACCAATAACGTCCCAGACTATTTGTAGTGAACTACAAATAGCCACAGCCAAAAATAAATGGTAGATGGGCGTGGCATGTTGTTGTTATTTGGCACCGGGGCGATAATTGAAGAAAACAAACCAGTAAACCAAGAACTGGGTAAACATTTCAATTAGACACGGCCCAGTGGAGCGTGAATTAATATAGTGTCGACATACTTTTCAAATGGAGGATCTAGGGGAGTGCTTAGCACCAATGGGTGGGTAGTCGGAAATGAAACAAGACAAAGCGGATAGACGCTGTTATAAAAGATTTGATAGAAATGTTTTAATGGTGCTTCATGTAGCGTGTTCTGAATGCAGAACAATACCTGATAACCAAAGTACACGACTGCAGATTGCCTATAGTTGTATATATAATATACAGCCAACTGATCGCTAGGTGTAGCGTGATTATATGACGCGAGTTCACCGGCGCTATTTAGTTTACTTTTACAATGATGCTATATTAATCACTTAGATCAGTGGTCTCCAACCCTATCTCACCGCGGACCTGTGGACGTCTCATAATTTCACAGCGGCCCACTTGGGAAGGGAAGGGGGGCATTGATTATTTATGTTTTAGATTGTTTTGATCCACGGACCGATTTGTGGCCCGGGAGTCGGGGACCACTAAATTAGATCATATAAACAACTTACGGGACGGTTTTTTTTTAAGTGCTCGTATTTCATCCCCGCCATAGTGCAACGGCCATGAAGGCACAAATGGGGACATATGTAGGTGGTTGGGAATCGCCGGGAGTCGAACCAGATTCCGCAGTATGCTGGTCGTGCTGCAGCATGAAGATCCGTCTCGCCACCAAAGCGCCACCATTATTAGGGGCCATGTCATTAAGCCTGTGGCCCACTGTCGTTATATGCCATGACGTAGCACTTTGTTTTATCAGTAGACTTGTAGACAGCAGTCAATGATTTTGTCATGTCATGTCTGAATGGTTGCTTCATTTAGTAAGATCTAAGTTTAAACTTCATTCGCTAGTATCGACTTATCGTGTACAGCAACTGTTCATCGATTTTCACCAATAAAATTTCTGACACATAGCAACCATCCTCATTAAATACCCACAACATTATGTTCGGGTTGAAGCGGCTGTCTTTATAAATTAAATCTATGAAATAGTTTTGTTCATTCTTTATTTCAAACACGAATATAAATGAAAGCCTTTGCTCTTTTTAATTAATTTATTTTCAGGTTTACAGTCATTCAATGATGTATCATTGACAATGTTTCTCTATGTTTACAGTAATTCTACGAGGTGTGATTGAGTATGTCATCTCTAGGTTTACAGTAATTCAATGATGTGTCATTGACAATATATCTCTTGGTTTAAAGTAATTCAATGAGGTAATTCAATGAGGTGTCATTGAGTATATCATCTCTAGGTTCTATAACGAAACCCAGTATTGTGCGTTTTTTTTTTTTGCGGGACCCTTCCTCAATACCACACCTGTCAATAGTGCAATGGCCATGGAGGCACCACGGTGGCTATAAGTGATTGGTGTGGATAAGATTCCACTCATTGACCACTATCCAGTCCTCTTAAAGTCACTTGACTGCACTACATCTTGACCCTTTCAACTGTCATGGTTACTATGTAGGATTACACAGTGTAGTATACGCATATCATTTCCTCCAAATTAATTCTATTTATCAAATCATATGCCATCTATTAAATACTCACCAAAATATAATCATCAGCCGTCTATTAATCAGTAATCTATTCAGCCACAAGATCACTGAGATAATCATACCTGACGTCCTAACCCTAACAACGGTAACCGCTGAATAAAGATTACATATTAACTACAAATTATCACTGAGATAATCATACCTGACGTCTTAACCCTAACCTGACGTCCTAACCCTAACAACGGTAACCACTGAATAAAGATTACATATTAACTAAAAATTATTTAGATGTAAGTTTTGTAATCTCTGCATATTATGATGGATCTTATTAAACATATTACAAGCAGATATCAAGTCTGTACACAAGCAGATATCAAGTCTGTACACTAGCAGATATCAAGTCTGTACACAAGCAGATATCAAGTCTGTACACTAGCAGATATCAAGTCAGTACACAAGCAGATATCAAGTCTGTACACAAGCAGATATTAAGTCTGTACACAAGCAGATATCAAGTCTGTACATAAGCAGATATCAAGTCTGTACACTAGCAGATATCAAGTCTGTACACAAGCAGATATCAAGTCTGTACATAAGCAGATATCAAGTCTGTACACAAGCAGATATCAAGTCTGTACACAAGCAGATATCAAGTCTGTACACTAGCAGATATCAAGTCTGTACACAAGCAGATATCAAGTCTGTACACTAGCAGATATTTAGTCTGGCCATCAGCAGATATCAAGTCTGTACACAAGCAGATATCAAGTCTGTACACAAGCAGATGTCAGAGTCTGGACATAAGCAGATATCAAGTCTGTACACTAGCAGATATCAAGTCTGTACACAAGCAGATATCAAGTCTGTACACAAGCAGATACCAAGTCTGTACACTAGCTGAATATCAAGTCTGTACAAAGCAGATATCAAGTCTGTATACTAGCAGATATTTAGTCTGTACATCAGTGAATATCAAGTCTGTACACAAGCAGATATCAAGTCTGTACACAAGCAGATATCAAGTGTGACAGCCAGCAGATATCAAGTCTAATACACAAGCAGATATCAAGTCTGTACACTAGCAGATATTTAGTCTGTACATCAGCAGATATTAAGTCTGTACACAAGCAGATATCAAGTCTGTACACAAGCAGATATCAAGTCTATACACAATCAGATATCAAGTCTGTACATAACAGATATCAAGTCTGTACACTAGCAGATATCAAGTCTGTACACAAGCAGATATCAAGTCTGTACACAAGCAGATATCAAGTCTGTACACAAGCAGATATCAAGTCTGTACACAAGCAGATATCAAGTCTGTACTCAAACAGATATCAAGTCTGTACACTAGCAGAATATCAAGTCTGAAAGTACACAAGCAGATATCAAGTCTGTACACAAGCAGATATCAAGTCTGTACACTAGCAGATATCAAGTCTGTACACAAGCAGATATCAAGTCTGTACACTAGCAGATATTTAGTCTGTACATCAGCAGATATCAAGTCTGTACACAAGCAGATATCAAGTCTGTACACAAGCAGATATCAAGTCTGTACACAAGCAGATATCAAGTCTGTACACAAGCAGATATCAAGTCTGTACACTAGCAGATATTTAGTCTGTACATCAGCAGATATCAAGTCTGTACACAAGCAGATATCAAGTCTGTACACAAGCAGATATCAAGTCTGTACATAAGCAGATATCAAGTCTTGTACACTAGCAGATATCAAGTCTGTACACAAGCAGATATCAAGTCTGTACACAAGCAGATATCAAGTCTGTACACAAGCAGATATCAAGTCTGTACACAAGCAGATATCAAGTCTGTACACAAGCAGATATCAAGTCTGTACACAAGCAGATATCAAGTCTGTACACTACGCAGATATCAAGTCTGTACACAAGCAGATATCAAGTCTGTACACAAGCAGATATCAAGTCTGTTTTTACAAGCAGATATCAAGTCTGTTCTAAGCAGATATCAAGTCTGTACACAAGCAGATATCAGAGTCTGTACACAAGCAGATATCAAGTCTGTACACAAGCAGATATCAAGTCTGTACACTAGCAGATATTTAGTCTGTACATCAGCAGATATCAAGTCTGTACACAAGCAGATATCAAGTCTGTACCTAAGCAGATATCAAGTCTGTACATTAGCAGATATCAAGTCTGTACACAAGCAGATATCAAAGTCTGTATACTAGCAGATATTTAGTCTGTACATCAGCAGATATCAAGTCTGTACACAAGCAGATATCAAGTCTGTACACAAGCAGATATCAAGTCTATACACAAGCAGATATCAAGTCTGTACATAAGCAGATATCAAGTCTGTACACTAGCAGATATCAAGTCTGTACACAAGCAGATATCAAGTCTGTACACAAGCAGATATCAAGTCTGTACACAAGCAGATATCAAGTCTGTACACAAGCAGATATCAAGTCTGTACACAAGCAGATATCAAGTCTGTACACTAGCAGATATCAAGTCTGTACACAAGCAGATATCAAGTCTGTACACTAGCAGATATCAAGTCTGTACACAAGCAGATATCAAGTCTGTACACAAGCAGATATCAAGTCTGTACACAAGCAGATATCAAGTCTGTACACTAGCAGATATCAAGTCTGTACACAAGCAGATATCAAGTCTGTACACAAGCAGATATCAAGTCTGTACACAAGCAGATATCAAGTCTGTACATAAGCAGATATCAAGTCTGTACACAAGCAGATATCAAGTCTGTACACAAGCAGATATCAAGTCTGTACACAAGCAGATATCAAGTCTGTACACTAGCAGATATCAAGTCTGTACACAAGCAGATATCAAGTCTGTACATAAGCAGATATCAAGTCTGTACACAAGCAGATATCAAGTCTGTACACAAGCAGATATCAAGTCTGTACACTAGCAGATATCAAGTCTGTACACAAGCAGATATCAAGTCTGTACACAAGCAGATATCAAGTCTGTACACAAGCAGATATCAAGTCTGTACACAAGCAGATATCAAGTCTGTACACAAGCAGATATCAAGTCTGTACACAAGCAGATATCAAGTCTGTACACTAGCAGATATCAAGTCTGTACACAGCTGGTGTCAAGGCTGTACACAAGCAGATATCAAGTCTTACACAAGCAGATATCAAGTCTGTTCACAAGCAGATATCGAGTCTGTACACAAGCAGATATCAAGTCTGTACACAAGCAGATATCCAAGTCTGTACACAAGCAGATATCAAGTCTGTACACTAGCAGATATTTAGTCTGTACATCAGCAGATATCAAGTCTGTACACAAGCAGATATCAAGTCTGTACACAAGCAGATATCAAGTCTGTACATTAGCAGATATCAAGTCTGTACACAAGCAGATATCAAGTCTGTACACTAGCAGATATTTAGTCTGTACATCAGCAGATATCAAGTCTGACACAAGCAGATATCAAGTCTTACAAAAAGATATCAAGTCTGTACACAAGCAGATATCAAGTCTGTACATTAGCAGATATCAAGTCTGTACACAAGCAGATATCAAGTCTGTACACAAGCAGATATCAAGTCTGTACACAAGCAGATATCAAGTCTGTACATAAGCAGATATCAAGTCTGTACACTAGCAGATATCAAGTCTGTACACAAGCAGATATCAAGTCTGTACACAAGAAGATATCAAGTCTGTACACTAGCAGATATCAAGTCTGTACACAAGCAGATATCAAGTCTGTACACTAGCAGATATTTAGTCTGTACATCAGCAGATATCAAGTCTGTACACAAGCAGATATCAAGTCTGTACACTAGCAGATATCAAGTCTGTACACAAGCAGATATCAAGTCTGTACACAAGCAGATATCAAGTCTGTACACTAGCAGATATTAAGTCTGTACACTAGCAGATATCAAGTCTGTACACAAGCAGATATCAAGTCTGTACACAAGCAGATATCAAGTCTGTACACAAGCAGATATCAAGTCTGTACACAAGCAGATATCAAGTCTGTACATAAGCAGATATCAAGTCTGTACACTAGCAGATATCAAGTCTGTACACAAGCAGATATCAAGTCTGTACACAAGCAGATATCAAGTCTGTACACTAGCAGATATCAAGTCAGTACACAAGCAGATATCAAGTCTGTACACAAGCAGATATCAAGTCTGTACATTAGCAGATATCAAGTCTGTACACAAGCAGATATCAAGTCTGTACACTAGCAGATATTTAGTCTGTACATCAGCAGATATCAAGTCTGTACACAAGCAGATATCAAGTCTGTACACAAGCAGATATCAAGTCTGTACACAAGCAGATATCAAGTCTGTACATAAGCAGATATCAAGTCTGTACACTAGCAGATATCAAGTCTGTACACAAGCAGATATCAAGTCTGTACACAAGCAGATATCAAGTCTGTACACAAGCAGATATCAAGTCTGTACACAAGCAGATATCAAGTCTGTACACAAGCAGATATCAAGTCTGTACACTAGCAGATATTTAGTCTGTACATCAGCAGATATCAAGTCTGTACACAAGCAGATATCAAGTCTGTACACAAGCAGATATCAAGTCTGTACACAAGCAGATATCAAGTCTGTACATAAGCAGATATCAAGTCTGTACACTAGCAGATATCAAGTCTGTACACAAGCAGATATCAAGTCTGTACACAAGCAGATATCAAGTCTGTACACAAGCAGATATCAAGTCTGTACATAAGCAGATATCAAGTCTGTACACTAGCAGATATCAAGTCTGTACACAAGCAGATATCAAGTCTGTACACAAGAAGATATCAAGTCTGTACACTAGCAGATATCAAGTCTGTACACAAGCAGATATCAAGTCTGTACACTAGCAGATATTTAGTCTGTACATCAGCAGATATCAAGTCTGTACACAAGCAGATATCAAGTCTGTACACTAGCAGATATCAAGTCTGTACACAAGCAGATATCAAGTCTGTACACTAGCAGATATTTAGTCTGTACATCAGCAGAAATCAAGTCTGTACACAAGCAGATATCAAGTCTGTACATAAGCAGATATCAAGTCTGTACACAAGCAGATATCAAGTCTGTACACAAGCAGATATCAAGTCTGTACACAAGCAGATATCAAGACTGTACACAAGCAGATATCAAGTCTGTACACAAGCAGATATCAAGTCTGTACACAAGCAGATATCAAGTCTGTACACAAGCAGATATCAAGTCTGTACACAAGCAGATATCAAGTCTGTACACTAGCAGATATCAAGTCTGTACACAAGCAGATATCAAGTCTGTACACAAGCAGATATCAAGTCTGTACACTAGCAGATATCAAGTCTGTTCACAAGCAGATATCAAGTCTGTACACAAGCAGATATCAAGTCTGTACACTAGCAGATATTTAGTCTGTACATCAGCAGATATCAAGTCTGTACACAAGCAGATATCAAGTCTGTACACTAGCAGATATTTAGTCTGTACATCAGCAGATATCAAGTCTGTACACAAGCAGATATCAAGTCTGTACACAAGCAGATATCAAGTCTGTACACAAGCAGATATCAAGTCTGTACATAAGCAGATATCAAGTCTGTACACAAGCAGATATCAATTCTGTACACTAGCAGATATTTAGTCTGCACATCAGCAGATATCAAGTCTGTACACAAGCAGATATCAAGTCTGTACACAAGCAGATATCAAGTCTGTACACAAGCAGATATCAAGTCTGTACACTAGCAGATATCAAGTCTGTACACAAGCAGATATCAAGTCTGTACACTAGCAGATATCAAGTCTGTACACTAGCAGATATCAAGTCTGTACACTAGCAGATATTTAGTCTGTACACAAGCAGATATCAAGTCTGTACACAAGCAGATATCAAGTCTGTACATAGCAGATATCAAGTCTGTACAAGCAGATATCAAGTCTTACACTAGCAGATATCAAGTCTGTACACAAGCAGATATCAAGTCTGTACACTAGCAGATATCAAGTCTGTACACAAGCAGATATCAAGTCTGTACACAAGCAGATATCAAGTCTGTACATAAGCAGATATCAAGTCTGTACACAAGCAGATATCAAGTCTGTACACAAGCAGATATCAAGTCTGTACACAACAGATATAATACACAACCAGATATCAAGTCGTACACTAGCAGATATCAAGCTGTACACAAGCAGATATCAAGTCTGTACACAAGCAGATATCAAGCTGTACACTAGCAGATATAGCTGTACACTAGCAGATATCAAGTCTGTACACAAGCAGATATCAAGTCTGTACACAAGCAGATATCAAGTCTGTACACAAGCAGATATCAAGTCTGTACACAAGCAGATATCAAGTCTGTACACTAGCAGATATTAAGTCTGTACATAAGCAGATATCAAGTCTGTACACAACAGATATCAAGTCTGTACACAAGCAGATATCAAGTCTGTACATAAGTAGATATCAAGTCTGTACACAAGCAGATATCAAGTCTGTACACAAGCAGATATCAAGTCTGTACACTAGCAGATATCAAGTCTGCACATCAGCAGATATCAAGTCTGTACACTAGCAGATATCAAGTCTGTACACTAGCAGATATCAAGTCTGTACACAAGCAGATATCAAGTCTGTACACAAGCAGATATCAAGTCTGTACACAAGCAGATATCAAGTCTGTACACAAGCAGATATCAAGTCTGTACATAAGCAGATATCAAGTCTGTACACTAGCAGATATCAAGTCTGTACACTATCAGATATCAAGTCTGTACACAGCGATATCAAGTCTGTACACAACAGATTAAGTCTACCTAAGCAGATATCAAGACGACAAGATATCAAGTCTGTACACAGCAGATATCAAGTCGTAAAGAAAACGACAAACAGAACAAGCGACAAACAGAACAACAACACAGATATCAAGCTGTACACCAGCGATATCAAGTCTGTACACTAGCAGATATCAAGTCTGTACACAACAGATATCAAGTCGTACACAAGCAGATATTAAGTCTGCACACACGTATCAAGTCTGTACACAAGCAGATATCAAGTCTGTACACAGCAGATATCAAGTCGTCACAACAGATATCAGTCTGTCACTACTATCGTCGTACACATATCGTCTGTCACAACAGATATCAGTCGTCACAACAGATATCAGTCTGTCACAGATATACGTCAAATATCTCGACACATATCATCTTAGATTCTTGTCACCATATTTTCTCCTTAGTGTCCAGCATGTCAAATATCAAGTCTGTCAACAATTCATCGTCACCATATCGGCAACGAAAACAAAAAGACTCGCAAAATCATCAAACTCAACCCATAGCAATATTTGTCACTTCACATTCTGTCAATCCGTATCGTAAACCTTTTTGTCGTCTATTCTTTCCTTCATTCATGTTTTTCTTTTTATCGAATATCAGTCATATGTTTCTTCGCTTTATCCTATCAGTCATATCACTTGACTTCACTTTTTCTCTATCTCTCATTCCATTCGTTGTCACATATCGTCTGTCCTTCTTGTCACACAGTATCAGCACACACGTCAGTTCGTTGTCCTTTTTTCCTTCTAGATTCTTTGCTCTGCAGCATTGCTTTCTCGTCGATATGCATACTTCCTAATCTCACACATAGCGAAGAGTATCAAGTCTGCCTGATTCAGCCTACTATCATCGCCTTCCCTTTCGTGCATTCATTCACCCGCCTTTCAGCGTTCTATCTGCCTGTCAAATCCCATACCTTCTTGTTCTATCTTTTTTTCCCTTTGTCTCTCCTCTCTTTCTTCCTCTTCTGTGCTTTTCTTTTTCTCCCCATGTTTTCCTTCTCACAATCTTTTCCTTCTCTCTGTCGTGTCCCTCTGTCCCTCTCACTGTTTTTTCCTTCGTGTCTCTTTCTGATGCCCGTTCCTTTTGCCCTTTTGTCCGTTCTTGAGTCTCCGATTTCTGTACACAAGCAGATATCAAGTCTGTACACAAGCAGATATCAAGTCTGTACACAAGCAGATATCAAGTCTGTACACTAGCAGATATCAAGTCTGTACACAAGCAGATATCAAGTCTGTACACAAGCAGATATCAAGTCTGTACACAAGCAGATATCAAGTCTGTACATAAGCATATATCAAGTCTGTACACTAGCAGATATCAAGTCTGTACACAAGCAGATATCAAGTCTGTACACAAGCAGATATCAAGTCTGTACACAAGCAGATATCAAGTCTGTACACTAGCAGATATCAAGTCTGTACACAAGCAGATATCAAGTCTGTACACTAGCAGATATTTAGTCTGTACATCAGCAGATATCAAGTCTGTACACAAGCAGATATCAAGTCTGTACACAAGCAGATATCAAGTCTGTACACTAGCAAATATCAAGTCTGTACACAAGCAGATATCAAGTCTGTACACTAGCAGATATTTAGTCTGTACATCAGCAGATATCAAGTCTGTACACAAGCAGATATCAAGTCTGTACACAAGCAGATATCAAGTCTGTACACAAGCAGATATCAAGTCTGTACATAAGCAGATATAAAGTCTGCACACTAGCAGATATCAAGTCTGTACACAAGCAGATATCAAGTCTGTACACTAGCAGATATTTAGTCTGCACATCAGCAGATATCAAGTCTGTACACAAGCAGATATCAAGTCTGTACACAAGCAGATATCAAGTCTATACACAAGTAGATATCAAGTCTGTACACAAGCAGATATCAAGTCTGTACACTAGCAGATATCAAGTCTGTACACAAGCAGATATCAAGTCTGTACACTAGCAGATATCAAGTCTGTACACAAGCAGATATCAAGTCTGTACACAAGCAGATATCAAGTCTGTACACAAGCAGATATCAAGTCTGTACACAAGCAGATATCAAGTCTATACATAAGCAGATATCAAGTCTGTACACAAGCAGATATCAAGTCTGTACACAAGCAGATATCAAGTCTGTACACAAGCAGATATCAAGTCTGTACACAAGCAGATATCAAGTCTGTACACAAGCAGATATCAAGTCTGTACACTAGCAGATATCAAGTCTGTACACAAGCAGATATCAAGTCTGTACACTAGCAGATATTTAGTCTGCACATCAGCAGATATCAAGTCTGTACACAAGCAGATATCAAGTCTGTACACAAGTAGATATCAAGTCTGTACACAAGCAGATATCAAGTCTGTACACTAGCAGATATCAAGTCTGTACACAAGCAGATATCAAGTCTGTACACTAGCAGATATCAAGTCTGTACACAAGCAGATATCAAGTCTGTACAATAGCAGATATCAAGTCTGTACACAAGCAGATATCAAGCCTGTACACAATCAGATATCAAGTCACATAAGCAGATATCAAGTCTGTACACAAGCAGATATCAAGTCTGTACATCAGCAGAAATCAAGTCTGTACACTAGCAGATATCAAGTCTGTACACAAGCAGATATCAAGTCTGTACACAAGCAGATATCAAGTCTGTACACTAGCAGATATCAAGTCTGTACACTAGCAGATATCAAGTCTGTACACAAGCAGATATCAAGTCTGTACACAAGCCGATATCAAGTCTGTACACAAGCAGATATCAAGTCTGTACACTAGCAGATATCAAGTCTGTACACAAGCAGATATCAAGTCTGTACACTAGCAGATATTTAGTCTGTACATCAGCAGATATCAAGTCTGTACACAAGCAGATATCAAGTCTGTACACAAGCAGATATCAAGTCTGTACACTAGCAGATATCAAGTCTGTACACAAGCAGATATCAAGTCTGTACACTAGCAGATATTTAGTCTGTACATCAGCAGATATCAAGTCTGTACACAAGCAGATATCAAGTCTGTACACAAGCAGATATCAAGTCTGTACACAAGCAGATATCAAGTCTGTACATAAGCAGATATCAAGTCTGTACACTAGCAGATATCAAGTCTGTACACAAGCAGATATCAAGTCTGTACACAAGAAGATATCAAGTTTTTACACTAGCAGATATCAAGTCTGTACACAAGCAGATATCAAGTCTGTACACTAGCAGATATTTAGTCTGTACATCAGCAGATATCAAGTCTGTACACAAGCAGATATCAAGTCTGTACACTAGCAGATATCAAGTCTTTACACAAGCAGATATCAAGTCTGTACACTAGCAGATATTTAGTCTGTACATCAGCAGGAATCAAGTCTGTACACAAGCAGATATCAAGTCTGTACATAAGCAGACATCAAGACTGTACACTAGCAGATATCAAGTCTGTACACAAGCAGATATCAAGTCTGTACACAAGCAGATATCAAGTCTGTACACAAGCAGATTTCAAGTCTGTACACAAGCAGATATCAAGTCTGTACACTAGCAGATATCAAGTCTGTACACAAGCAGATATCAAGTCTGTACACAAGCAGATATCAAGTCTGTACACTAGCAGATATCAAGTCTGTTCACAAGCAGATATCAAGTCTGTACACAAGCAGATATCAAGTCTGTACACTAGCAGATATTTAGTCTGTACATCAGCAGATATCAAGTCTGTACACAAGCAGATATCTAGTCTGTACACTAGCAGATATTAAGTCTGTACATCAGCAGATATCAAGTCTGTACACAAGCAGATATCAAGTCTGTACACAAGCAGATATCAAGTCTGTACACAAGCAGATATCAAGTCTGTACATAAGCAGATATCAAGTCTGTACACTAGCAGATATCAAGTCTGTACACAAGCAGATATCACGTCTGTACACAAGCAGATATCAAGTCTGTACACTAGCAGATATTTAGTCTGCACATCAGCAGATATCAAGTCTATACACAAGCAGATATCAAGTCTGTACACAAGCAGATATCAAGTCTGTACACAAGCAGATATCAAGTCTGTACACAAGCAGATATCAAGTCTGTACACTAGCAGATATCAAGTCTGTACACAAGCAGATATCAAGTCTGTACACTAGCAGATATCAAGTCTGTACACTAGCAGATATCAAGTCTGTACACAAGCAGATATCAAGTCTGTACACTAGCAGATATCAAGTCTGTACACTAGCAGATATCAAGTCTGTACACAAGCAGATATCAAGTCTGTACACTAGCAGATATTTAGTCTGTACATCAGCAGATATCAAGTCTGTACACAAGCAGATATCAAGTCTGTACACAAGCAGATATCAAGTCTGTACACTAGCAGATATCAAGTCTGTACACAAGCAGATATCAAGTCTGTACACTAGCAGATATTTAGTCTGTACATCAGCAGATATCAAGTCTGTACAAAAGCAGATATCAAGTCTGTACACAAGCAGATATCAAGTCTGTACACAAGCAGATATCAAGTCTGTACATAAGCAGATATCAAGTCTGTACACTAGCAGATATCAAGTCTGTACACAAACAGATATCAAGTCTGTACACAAGCAGATATCAAGTCTGTACACAAGCAGATATCAAGTCTGTACACAAGCAGATATCAAGTCTGTACACAAGCAGATATCAAGTCTGTACACTAGCAGATATCAAGTCTGTTCACAAGCAGATATCAAGTCTGTACACAAGCAGATATCAAGTCTGTACATAAGCAGATATCAAGTCTGTACACTAGCAGATATCAAGTCTGTACACAAGCAGATATCAAGTCTGTACACAAGCAGATATCAAGTCTGTACACAAGCAGATATCAAGTCTGTACATAAGCAGATATCAAGTCTGTACACTAGCAGATATCAAGTCTGTACACAAGCAGATATCAAGTCTGTACACAAGCAGATATCAAGTCTGTACACAAGCAGATATCAAGTCTGTACACTAGCAGATATCAAGTCTGTACACAAGCAGATATCAAGTCTGTACACAAGCAGATATCAAGTCTGTACAATAGCAGATATCAAGTCTGTACACAAGCAGATATCAAGCCTGTACACAATCAGATATCAAGTCACATAAGCAGATATCAAGTCTGTACACAAGCAGATATCAAGTCTGTACACAAGCAGATATCAAGTCTGTACACTAGCAGATATCAAGTCTGTACAAAAGCAGATATCAAGTCTGTACACAAGCAGATATCAAGTCTGTACATCAGCAGATATCAAGTCTGTACACAAGCAGATATCAAGTCTGTACACTAGCAGATATCAAGTCTGTACACAAGCAGATATTAAGTCTGTACACTAGCAGATATTTAGTCTGCACATCAGCAGATATCAAGTCTGTACACAAGCAGATATCAAGTCTGTACACAAGTAGATATCAAGTCTGTACACAAGCAGATATCAAGTCTAACACAGCAGAATCAAGACTGTACACTAGCAGATATCAAGTCTGTACACAAGCAGATATCAAGTCTGTACACAAGCAGATATCAAGTCTGTACATCAGCAGATATCAAGTCTGTACACAAGCAGATATCAAGTCTGTACACTAGCAGATATCAAGTCTGTACACAAGCAGATATCAAGTCTGTACACTAGCAGATATTTAGTCTGCACATCAGCAGATATCAAGTCTGTACACAAGCAGATATCAAGTCTGTACACAATGATATCAAGTCTGTACACAAGCAGATATCAAGTCTGTACACTAGCAGATATCAAGTCTGTACACAAGCAGATATCAAGTCTGTACACTAGCAGATATCAAGTCTGTACACAAGCAGATATCAAGTCTGTACACTAGCAGATATCAAGTCTGTACAGCAGCAGATATCAAGTCTGTACATCAGCAGATATCAAGTCTGTACACAAGCAGATATCAAGTCTGTACACTAGCAGATATCAAGTCTGTACACAAGCAGATATCAGGTCTGTACACTAGCAGATATCAAGTCTGTACACAAGCAGATATCAAGTCTGTACACAAGTAGATATCAAGTCTGTACACAAGCAGATATCAAGCCTGTACACTAGCAGATATCAAGTCTGTACACAAGCAGATATCAAGTCTGTACACTAGCAGATATCAAGTCTGTACACAAGCAGATATCAAGTCTGTACAATAGCAGATATCAAGTCTGTACACAAGCAGATATCAAGCCTGTACATAAGCAGATATCAAGTCTGTACATAAGCAGATATCAAGTCTGTACACAAGCAGATATCAAGTCTGTACACAAGCAGATATCAAGTCTGTACACAAGCAGATATCAAGTCTGTTCACAAGCAGATATCAAGTCTGTACACAAGCAGATATCAAGTCTGTACACAAGCAGATATCAAGTCTGTACACTAGCAGATATCAAGTCTGTACACAAGCAGATATCAAGTCTGTACACAAGCAGATATCAAGTCTGTACACTAGCAGATATCAAGTCTGTACACAAGCAGATATCAAGTCTGTACACTAGCAGATATTTAGTCTGCACATCAGCAGATATCAAGTCTGTACACAAGCAGATATCAAGTCTGTACACAAGTAGATATCAAGTCTGTACACAAGCAGATATCAAGTCTGTACACTAGCAGATATCAAGTCTGTACACAAGCAGATATCAAGTCTGTACACTAGCAGATATCAAGTCTGTACACTAGCAGATATCAAGTCTGTACAATAGCAGATATCAAGTCTGTACACAAGCAGATATCAAGCCTGTACACAAGCAGATATCAAGTCTGTACATAAGCAGATATCAAGTCTGTACACTAGCAGATATCAAGTCTGTACACAAATAGATATCAAGTCTGTACACAAGCAGATATCAAGTCTGTACACAAGCAGATATCAAGTCTGTACACAAGCAGATATCAAGTCTGTACACAAGCAGATATCAAGTCTGTACACAAGCAGATATCAAGTCTGTACACTAGCAGATATCAAGTCTGACACAAGCAGAACAAGCACCATACATAAGCAGATATCAAGTCTGTACATAAGCAGATATCAAGTCGTACACAAGCAGAACAAGTCTGACACAAGCAGAACAAGTCTGACACAACAGATATCAAGTCTGCACAAGCAGAACAAGCGACACAAGCAGATACAAGTCTGACACAACAGAACAAGTCTGTACACAGCAGAACAAGTCTGTACAAGCGAACAAGTCTGTACACAGCAGATATCAAGTCTGTACACTAGCAGATATCAGTCTGTCACAAGCAGATATCAAGTCTGTACACTAGCAGATATTTAGTCTGCACATCAGCAGATATCAAGTCTGTACACAAGCAGATATCAAGTCTGTACACAGTAGATATCAAGTCTGTACACAACAGATATCAAGTCTGTCACTACGAATCAAGTCTGTACACAAGCAGATATCAAGTCTGTACACTAGCAGATGTCAAGTCTGTACACAAGCAGATATCAAGTCTGTACAATAGCAGATATCAGATCTGTACACAAGCAGATGTCAAGCCTGTACACAAGCAGATATCAAGTCTGTACATAAGCAGATATCAAGTCTGTACACTAGCAGATATCAGAGTCTGCCACAAATAGATATCAAGTCTGTACTCAAGCAGATATCAAGTCTGTCACTAGCAGATATCAAGTCTGTACACAACAGATATCAAGTCTGTACACAGCAGATATCAAGTCTGTACTCAAGCAGATATCAAGTCTGTACACAAGCAGATATCAAGTCTGTACACTAGCAGATATCAAGTCTGTACACAAGCAGATATCAAGTCTGTACACTAGCTGATGTTTAGTCTGCACATCAGCAGATATCAAGTCTGTACACAAGCAGATATCAAGTCTGTACACAAGTAGATATCAAGTCTGTACACAAGCAGATATCAAGTCTGTACACTAGCAGATATCAAGTCTGTACACAAGCAGATATCAAGTCTGTACACTAGCAGATATCAGGTCTGTACACAAGCAGATATCAAGTCTGTACACAAGCAGATATCAAGTCTGTACACCAAGCGGATATCAAGTCTGTACATCAGCAGATATCAAGTCTGTACACAAAAGAGGAAACTTTTTTTTTAATTTGAAATATTATGGATAAATAATATGAATACACCTCTTATGTTTTGACATTATGCAGTAGTATACTGTATGTAGCTATCAACTGAACTCATTTAAAAATATATAGTCATACTTTATAATTGCAGTATTATTAAACTGATCTTTTTATGAATCTATGTTTATCAAATATTTTCTTTTAATAAGCTTTAAATTGTCACTTTAAATGAATATTGTGATAAGGATGGCTCCTCAAAAAAATGTACATTAGCAGTTTAAAATACTTTTCTAGTGGTAGATGTATGTTAGAAGTTTAGAATACTTTTCTGGTGGTAGATGTTTATTAAATTTACTTTGTCAAAAAATTCTAAGCAGCATCATTTTGTGCATGAAAAGAAAGTTCGTTTAGTTAGTTTTTCTTGTTTTGAAACATTATAATTTTTTTTACTAGATTCATCGATGGAGAAAAAAACAAATCTTTAGAAGATGAAGTAGCCCATGTGAGGTCACAGCTTAATGAAGCTGACAATGAGGTGAACCTTTTTATTTTTACGGATCGAATGCAAAAGCTCAGAAGATAATTTTTAGCATACTTATATATTAAAGTGTTTTAGATATGCAAAAAATAAAGTTAGATAAATGTGTTATAGTCTTTGTTAAATTTTCTAATTTAATCAGACAAAAATGCCAACAAAAAAGTGACAAGATTAGAAGGAGAAATTCAAACTCTAAAGGGACAGAATGATGAATTTCAAGGACAGGTACATTTGAAACTTTATGAAATGAAATTTAACTCTGTATTTTTTTCCATTTTCACTTAAATTTTTTATTCTAAATTTCTATATTGTTTATTTCAACATTAAATCATTAAAAAAATTACCACATGAATGTTATAAGCAGTTTATGTTCTTGCTTTTACGGTACTAATTGTACAGTAAATATTTAGACATATTAATGGGAAGTTTTTTAAGCCTTCAAAATTGTATCGTTTTATTTTCAAGTGTTAAAAATTATATGCTTTCACAAACTACACCTCATAATCAGGCAAATCACTTTTTTTAAAATATTGCTTGTTGTTGCTTTGAATGTTGAACAATGTGGGCATTGACTTCATTAATTGTCAGGTATCTAAACTGACCAAAAGCCTTCAACGACTGCAGAGTTCTTCCAAAGACACCAGAGACATTGAGTATAGAGGCATGTGATTTTGATTACTATGCATGCAGGACAAAAAAGTTGTCAGGTATCATCAGCTTTTGAGGAAAATATTTTTTAGCTAGCCTATGCTCCTTATTTTAATTTGAATTATGACAAAACATACTTGAATTAGGTGGGACGGATGGCCGAGTGGTGTAGATACTCGACTGTCGACCTGAGAGTCCTGGGTTCGATCCTCGGTGAGGCCCATGGAATTTTTCCAGGTGAAATGTGTTTCAAAAATGTCCCACAAGTCCACCCAGCTTTAAATGGGTACCTGACTTTAAGTTGGGGGAAGTAAAGGCGGCTGGGCGTTGTGCTAACCACAATAATCCCTTCATATGCCGAGGTTATAGAAACAGATGAATTCTACACTTCATCTGCCCCGATGGTCCAAGTTAGGGCTAAGGAAACTTTATACTTTGAATTAATCTGAGTTTCGTCTTGAAACACAAGTATTGGTAATTTTCCAGGCCTGTTCAAAATACTAATGCAATTTTGCATGTATTGTATTGGATGATCATTACAGTTTTAGACTTTTTTCACGATGTTTAAAAAACATAAACATTCATACATCTAGCACAATTACTATGTATTAAATATCAAGTCTTTGTTTTATTTTTTTTTCTTAAAAACAAGACTGTTTCAATTTTTTTTCATAAGAAATTATATAATTGTATGCCCTATTTTAGTTTGAAGAAATTTGAATATTTTAAGTTTTGCACATTTTTATATTTTTTCAATAGTTTTTCTTTTCTGGTAAATTTTTCAGAGAAATCTGTAATATTCAAAACTTTTGATTTCTGTAGTACATGTTTAAAATTTTTCTTACCAATTTTTCAACGTTATGTTGTTTCCTTTTTTATAAATTTACAATGTACATGTACACTGTTGGTGACATTTACCTGTTATATTCTCACCTGCTTACACAAAATGCAGTTATATTTTACTTATGTAATGCTTACACAAGATGCAGATATATTTTCCTTTTCCAGAGCATTAATTTTGTTATTTATTGTAATTTTTTCTATAAATAATTGTAACATGTATATGTTTTATTAGATGCTAAAAGAATAATATAATTTGTAAAGTATTTTTTGATGATGTAAAAATGCACCTGTTATTCTCTTTAAAAATTCTTTCAAAAGGTAAATGACAAACAAGATACGACATACGACTCAGAAATGATTACCGCAGCTTGAGGAAAACTGTGAAGCATTGAGCACTGCTCAGCAAAGAGGAGATGTAATAAAACAGCTCAAAGAAGAACTCAAGCAAGCTGCAAACAAAGTAATGTCCTTTTGGTAGCTGCTTATTTATTTTTATTTTTTATAACCATATAGAAAATCACACTTATTCAGATCTAAAATTACATTTGGCTCAGTCTGCAGAATATATTTGATCAGATGCAAGAAACTCAGAGCAAACTTGAAGAATCTGATAGAGAACAGCAACAACTACAGAGCAGATATACAGTACAGTGCTAAAGAAGTATGTAACTAGATAACTTATCATCATTTATTTTTAGCCACAAATTAATAAAATAGGCTTGTTGGTCAATGCGAAGCCACATGACTCAGAATTTTTTTTATTTTTGGACAAAGTATTGATGTTAGAACTAGTTTATTTTTAAATTTTACACCAAATATTTCCATTGGTCATCTTGGCTGAACCCTTTTTTTATAAACTATATTGGATTTTTTTTCTGCCCTTAAAATGTTTGGTATTTAGTAATACTTGTTTAATTATTGAATATTTCTTGTTAAAATTACAAAACCTTTCATTGATAATTTATTATTGTTTGTATCAGATTGATAGGCTCCAGACAGAATATAAGAGAAAGAATTAACAAACTCCCAACATGAAACTTTATACAGATCAGAAGTGGCTGACCGAGAAGAGGAAATCTCTAGACTTAAAGCAGATCTGAATGTCTATCATGAAAAACTTGCTCGTCTGAGGGTCAGGTAAAACTTGTAGGAAAGTTTGCTTTGTTGTTTTTTTTTTTAAACTTAAAGATGTTTACTTTACAAATCATGCCATAATATTTCAGCTGATCTCTAGAGAAGAACAAATTTCTGCCTGCAAAGTCAGCTTCGAGAATTAATGGGAGAGACCAGCAGGAAAGAAGAAGAACTGGTGAAGATGTGAAGCTGAATTTCACTCTGTTGATGATGAAAGAAAAAGATTGGAAGATATTGTTAGTTGATTTTTTATTTCATTTATTGGTTAACATTTTATCATTGGTTATACCGAATTATTAGGTTTTTAAATAACAGGTCATTGAAGAAAAAAACTTCTATATGAGTTTTATTTATTTTATTAAATCTATCCAATCAATCTTTAATATGTAATATCTTGGTTTTAAAAAGCTTCAGCGAAGGGAAATAACGCTGCAGCAGGTGGAACATGATCTGGATATACAAAAGAAAATATAAAGATGCAATAGAAGAAAACGGTAGGCTTGAAGCAAGAATACAAGCCTTTGCTATCAATGCACAGAGTGAACATGATGTTCTTAGCACTGAGGTATATGGCTTTAAATGTCATCTGGCTATGAACAAGTAAACTGTATTTCATATTATCGAGAATATTTACAAAGATTGTTAGGTAATATTTATGAATATTTGTTTATTATAGGTAAAGGCCGAGAAGAAGTTATCAAGCGCTTGAAACTAGATGTTGTCAAGTTACAAGAAGTTTGCAGCAGATATGAAGAGAAAGTAAAGTAGCAATAAATATTGTCTTATTTGAATCTTGATCTGTCATTTATTGTCATTGTATTTGTATATTATAAAATAAATCTTAAACATTGATTTTTATGATGCTAATTCATATATAATCTTTTATACTTTACAAAATATAACACTCTTTATTTGGATATGCTAAAATTAGTTATAGCTAAAAATTTCTTTTTGTTTTTCATTTCTTTTTAAATATTTTGATGGTTTTGTTTTCTATTTTAAGCAATTTGTTTTCATATAACTTTATTTTACAGACGTCCCAATCAGAAAGAGAAGTAGAACATTTGAAAACTCATCTGAGATCAGCTCATAATGAAGTAAATTATCATAAATCAAAATTTTAATCACACTGTTTGTTTATATTATTTTTAAAGTCTAATTTGACTTTTTCTATTTTTTAAAAATATTTTTGAATTGTAATTAAGTTACATTATTCCTTGTAATCTAACTTTAAATGAAATAAAAATGATTACAGTAATTTTTTTAGTAATAAATATATTTCACTAGGTAGAGGTGAAGAGAGCAGCAGTTAAAAATCTTGAAACAAATGTTGAAGAACTAAAAGACAAACAGGGAAAACAACTGGATGAGAACAGTCGTCTAGAAGATAAAATACGTGGAATTGGACTGTTGCCATAACAACACAAGAAGCACAGTGCGAGAAGTTGAAACATTTGGTAAGCACAAAACAAAATTGATTTCATCAGGTACAATATATACAATTCCTATTTTATTTTATCAATTAGTTATTAATTTTTTTATTTAAAATATTCTTATCTACGTTATCAAATCTGTGAGACCTGCTGTAGGTTCCTGTTGAATTGGTTATTTCTTATTGCCAGATACTTTTAAAACATGATAGTAATATAAAATGAACATAGTCAATATCCATTAATATATTGGGGAATTATACTTTTAAAAAAATTAATTTAAGAGTACATTCAGACTCCTTTATGAGTATATCCTTCATATCAGAAATCAATTTATATTTGCTTTTCAGTGTGGTCTGCATTCCACCAGTGAACCGCAGAGGAATTCTAGATGGGCTTTGACAAAATTATTACAAAGTGTCATTAATCTATGTTTGCATAATTACAATTTATTTCTCTAGGTTACGAAGATGAAAGTTTTTTATATTAAAAGTAAAAAGGGAAAATTACATGTATAGAATTAATCATGCTTTATTCTCTTTCTTTATTAAACTTTGCAGAAATCAGTTTCTCATAGTAGCTATAAAAAAAAAAGTTGTCATAGTGGATCACAAAGTTTAAAAGTTTGAGAACCACTGCTTTAGAGTTTGTGTGAAGTTTTCAAAAGTTGATTTTTTTTATTTTAATGCTACAGGTGACAACAAAAGAAGATTTAATTTCTCAATTGCGTGGGATGTGGAGGCCTTTTAACCGACAACAGAAGGAAGCAGTAATAAGGTCAGCTTTTTCATTTCACTATGTACTTTGATTGTTTTTCTTTTTTTCAAGTAGTATTTTGTGAAAAAAAATGCATGTGACATTACATTTATAAATTTAAATACTTATCACATTTAAAAGGGAGAATCATTTTCTGATCTCAGAATGAGTTGTTACAATGTGAATTTTGACAAAAATCTTGAATTTTTTTTTTGCTCTGTAGCTAAATTCTACAGAATTAAAAAAAGTTTATACCTGAAAAAAGTTAATACCCTTGAAAATGCTAATTTAAAAAGAACATTATAAAAGTTTTTAAAATCTTATTATGTAATGCTAACAATTTTACTAAATTTAGCAGTTTGATGGAAAAGAAACTATATTGTACAATTTTCAGTGCTGTCTTTGTTATGATGTTGTACAGCTAATAAATATATAAATAAAGCATTCAACTTTTAAATTTTGCCGCAACAGATTTTAGTGAGGGGACTAAAACATTCAAAAACTAAACATTGAAATTGGAAAATTGAAGGCTAAAACCAAGATAAGACAAAAGAGGTAAGACAATATTGATGTGATTTTTTTTAGAATTCAATTTGGAACATGTGGTCAGTTATAACATCATAAATGTGAGGCAGTTTTTGCAAGAAATGCAAATATGATGAATGTAGTAAAAATCACACCATTTTCTGAAAAAAAAAGAAAATATTGAAAATTATATTTTGATTAATTTATACAACTAATTATGTATTAATATTTGTGTTTATATTTTACTAATAATATTTATTTGTTTACTACTTTAATGTCAGCTTCAAATGTAGACCAACAAGATAATTTTTCCTTGTTAATTTGGTTCTAATATAATATTTCTTTCTATATTTGTTATGTATCTTGAAAACTGGTAGAAATTATATTCTGATGGAGTCAATTTTTTTATTTACTAAATTACTTTTTTTTCAAATACAAGTTTTAAATCTTTCCTGTTGGCAGTTAATCTTAAATCTTTACCTTAAACTTACTGACACGTAAGAATTAGTGGTTTTAACCACTTTGAAAAATTTCTCTGTTGTCCTGTTCATTACTGTAGATATTTTGGACCCATTTACTCTTGCTTGAAGACTGGTATTCTTCAAATTAACATGCATGCATATTACATAAAGCCATATTTTATTGTTGTGACAGAGACTAAAATTATCATTTCCCTAATACATGTATATCTTAAAAACTGTTTGAGCTAGTATATAATGTATTTTTGTACTTAAATCAAAACATATAATATCAACAGCTCATAGAATGTACTGATGAGGTATAGTATATCTGCATGTATAATTTTTAGTCTTATTGTCCTGTTAATGCATTCTGTTGTTGGTGTTCTGTTGAATGAATTAAATTAAATCCAACAATAAATTATTACTGTTTCTTTTATTAAGGTATTGCACTCTCCATTTAAGCAAACAAAGTAAATCTGCAATTAAATGTATTGAAATAAAACATTTATGTTTGCAATTTGCATTCATGAAAATTAATTTTTTGTTATTTTGGACACATTTTTTTATTCATTTTAATTTATTTTGTTTTATGGCTTAATATTCTAGTAAATTTTTTTAAGCTGAGAGGGTTAAAATATTAAGTCTTGGATTTTAACAGATTTTTAAAAATAAATGATGAGGTTATTCTAAATAAAGTAATAGTAGTTAAATAAATTATATAAATTCATGCTATGGAAAAAAAATTTTAATATAAAAAATAAACCTGATAAATCTTTATAAATTATAATAATACATCTATATTAAAATTTGTTGTATCTTGAGAAATTAGAATTAATAAATTTGTTTAAAATAGCCTTTAGTAAAATATATATGAATTTTGTTATGTGCATCTTTCTTCCCCTAACTTAAATATTTTGCTTTGGGATCATAACTTTTGACTTAAATGTTTGTTTTTCTTGACCCTTCCACCCTGTGTTCCTTGATGCATTCCCCATTTTTTTTTTGCTTTAAATTAAAGTTTACTTGTATTGAATAATATCTAACTGTCATCATTTGATTTTAAAACTGTGAAAAGGTCAAAAATTAAAGCTTACTGTGTAACCACCATTACAAATATTACGCTGATTAGTCATTAAATACTGACCTTTGTTAGAAACATAAGGGGCCACTAACATAACAGGGATTTAATTTATTGATTTATTTGAAGTTGTTTCAAATCATTAACTTCTTTTGTAATGTATGTTTCAAGGAAATGAAATTGGAGATCTATGAGATGGTGAAGGGACTTTTTGGTTTCTTTGTTTAGCAATGTCTCCTGTTGACTTTTCCTTAAGTGAATTAATATAATGATTTGATTAATTTCAGATTTGTTCTCAATCTGTCCTAATTGTCATGATATAGTTTTTTTAAAAAAAAGCTAATTGTTGTTTTAAGATGACTTATTAATTTCTGGAAGCTGTTTATTTATAGCAAAAAAAATTATTTCTTCAAAATTATATATTCAGTAAATAATATAATAATACTTTTTTGTAACTAAAATGAATAAAAAAATTTGTATTTATCAAATTATTAAATTAGAGCTTCTTGAAATAAAGTGATGAATTTATATTTACAGACATAAACAGTCAGAACTTATAAAGAAACTCAAACCACATTGACTCAATGTCATCAAGACTTAGATGAACTAAGAAGAAGAGGAGAAGAAGATGTATTTTACATTTTTTAGTCTGATTTAGACTTAGCTTAAATTTTCTTACAGATTTTTTTTTTTCATTATTTCAAAAAAATACTGAAGATAGTTTTGTTAATTCCAACTTCTATACGAAAGAGTCAGTGACTATGCAGATATGTTTATGTATATGTTTAATTTATCAACTTTATCATACATTAATATTCCTCACTGTTTTTTTTTTTGTTTTAGCTATCGCTTAAAGAGGAAAAGATTAAACAACTTCAGGAGGATTTACTTGAGTCTCAGAGTCAACATTCAGCCTGTTACAATGAGGTGACATATCATTCATTTTATTTGTCATCTCAGTACAAAAATTAGAGATCTCTTGTAATCTATTTACACCACAAAATATGTATTAAACAAATCTGCATATTATTCAAAATGGCGTTTATTCAAGGCTCGATTCTACAGTTTTGAATAGTGTCTGAGGTTTTTAAAACATGAAACTTCCAAAGGCCAAAATGTGAAATAATTCCATTTAAATATTTATTTATTTGTTATTTTGTATTTCTCACAACATATTGCATCTTTAAATTGTAATAAAATCATGAGAAAATCGGATCTGTCAGAAACCAAAAATAACCTAGCCTACTGATCAAAACCTAAGGGAATATAACTCTATGCAAAAGTTTGCAGGGTACAGCTAGTATTTAATAATCTACACTCCGTCTGAACCATAGAATAATATAAATACATTACTTTTTACATCGCCATCTAATATTGAAAAAAACTGAAAATATTGTTTTATTTTGTTAGTAAATTCCCCATTATAAGAAGCCTGAAGCCTCTTTAAAATAAGCCAAAAATTAGTTTGCAAACACAAATGGAAGTCTTTACAGTATTTGAAATTGTTTATTTATAAATTAAAGTCATTTTTTTTTAAAGGGTGTTATTATGCAGCACACTGTCTCTAATTTCTTTACCGCAAATTTACCTTGAAGTAAGGGTTGGGGATGGCTTTGTATTTTAAATATCATTTCAAATTCACTTCACAGCTTGTCAAATTAGAAGAAGAATATGATCTCCTCAAGGCCAATCACTTGCAATTAAACAAAAGTATCTCAGTCAACAAGTGCACAGTTAACATCCTTTCATGATCAGATTCATCAGGCTGGAGTTAGATCTCACCATAACACAGGAGAAGCACAGGACTTGTCAGAAAGAAGTGAGAATTTTTTTAACCAGCTGTTAAAATTTGTCAAAATTTTAATATATATCTTTTTTTTTTAGATTCACCATAATAAAGAAATATGATGCATGTGATATTTATAATTAGACTATAAGTCAATAGTGTTTTGTGCATGAAAATAAAAAGGCCGAAATTCTGTACAGGTGTCTAACAGAGATCAAGTGATCCTAAGACTTCAGCTGACCTTGACACTGCACAGTCAACAGAATTACTCTGGGGAGCATGGAGGAAGTTTGTTGTTTTCTTTTGTTTCTTTACAAATAATTTGAATCTTTTTTTTTTTTCCCAGTTATAGCATTTGAACCCACTCATTTGGACCAGATGAAGATTTTTGACATTTCACTTCAGTAATAGATTTCTTACTTTATTCTAAATGTATCGCAGAGAAACATATCATTTCTACACAGAATCTTGCTAGATTTCATCTGTTTTAGACAGTTCTTTTTATATTCCATATTTAGTGGATAGGTGGTAAAAAATATTTTCTCTGATTGTTTAGTCTACCTATTTGGCTGATTTAGATGTAAGGTTTAAAATATTCTAGCGTAAGATTACTTACATATTGTAAATCTTGCGATTAGGGTTTGTATGTTTTTTTAAACCGCGGCGAAAAACCGTTTTTTTTACGAATCTCAAAGCATTCGACAACCGGGTTTTTGGGCTTTTAAAAGCCGGTTTTTGCTTATAACTTAAAAATTAGCAAAAATGTTGTTACATCTGCGAAACTGACTTTCCAGTGATTTCACGGTCCAAACTTAGTACATTGTTAGAAAGTAATTGTTCACGGCAGTGGGGTAAGGGGTGTATTGTATATAAACATAGAGAGATTTATAACATCCGTTTCCTCGACCTGAAAGAGGGCTAAACTCAAGTCGCTTACTTAATTACACAGAACAATCCAGGATTTTTTCTAGCGCATGAATTTGACTTATGGGAAGTATACGACTTGGAAACGGGGGGGGGAATAATGGGTATCTCCTTAGCCCATTACTGAACAATAGACAGATTGACACCTCCACCACCGCTAACCCCTCTAACCTAAACAAGACATTCACTTGGCAGGACTGTCGTACAGCCACAAAGCACTAGTGTAATTCATCTCAGGGGTAGGGAAATAAAATGTATGAAGGGTAGGGGTAAGGAGTGTATTTAGAGTTCAACAGTGGAGGACTGTTTTGTGGGTCCATAGATGGGGATGCAGAGGTGTTTCTGTACAGTGTCATAGGTATATTTAACGTGCTAGATACTTTTTTTTTTTTTAAGGATAAGAGAGAGAAAGAGAGACAGAAAGAAAGTGAATACTATGAGTAAAAACAAGTGCTACACAGAGGTCTACATCACAACGACTGATTTTAGAACTGGTCTGTGAGCGCCAAAACCAAAGTTACCAAACCTCATGTCTTTGACGCCACATATATTTACAGTATAATATAAATGAAACACTGGAAAGTATTAAGTCTATTTCGGTGACTGCCAGTTGACACAGTTTAAAGGACATGTTAGAAATACATATTTAGTCATAATGCAATTTAAATGAATATATATGTACCCTACTACCCGCTAGGCCGGCGCTAGCAGTATTTTAATTTCATATAGGCTTAATAAATGGATATTTTTCTTTTATATATTGTTATACATTGGTTGACATAATTACATTATACTTCATTCCTTATCACACACGTTAATTAAATACGATATAAATTGGAAATGATGATTGTTAGAGTGTTTAAAAATCAGTTTATTTCATTTTCTTTAATAAAACCAAAAACCGGTTTTCGCTGCTTTTTTAGGAAATTGACCTTCTTCTACAACTGTTTTTTTTTAAAAGTCGGTTTTTGTATAATACCTACTTGCGATGCCTATGTAAAATATTTACTCTTACCAAAATTTACTAGATATTATTGTTTTATAAAAAAAATATATCTCACTGTAAAATTTTGTTTCTATATAATCCTGATAAAATTAAGCTGTTAGAAGTATAACTCTAATTTTTCAAAGATAGAAAGATAATTCATTTCTTTTAAAAATAAAATGTATACTTTTAAGGTAGTATCTCTATTAGTATAAAATGTACAGGTGTTTTGACTAGATTTTACCTTGAGTAATCAGTAAGTTAAAACACATAAAATTGGTTACTTTTGCAAGTTTTATGTGTTTTCCATATTTTTTAATAACTTGTTGCATTTGCCTTTACTCTTTGTTTAGCTGAAACTCAATGAAAGTGAAGTCAAAAGAATTGCAACCAAATTGAAACAGTTACAGCAGGAAATCCGAAAGTAATGAAACTCTGGAAAAACAAGGACAACCAGGTAATAATTTATTTGCTTTGTTTGATTTAAAATAATCACCCAATGTTTTATAATAATAATTATTTAATCACCTAATGAACTTGGTAACATCTTGGTTATTTATTAGGTTTCTTTTCATAGTTGTCATTCTATAAATCGTGTTGAATATGAAAATATATATATTTTTTTTTAGTTGTTGGACTATGAGAAAAGAATCCAAGAGCTACAACATGATGAAGAAATGGCTGTTCAGGAGGTAATTTTTTTAGTTTAAATTTTGCTTCTTTTAATTTAAGGTAAATTTGTTATAATTTTTTTTTTAATTTTCAAATGTTTTGTGTTTTATTTTAATTGTTGTATTTAATGCAATACTTAAATTGACATGGCAACATTTTATCTGTACCTGAACATTTGTGACTTATATGGAATTCGCCTTTGATCACAAAGGAGATAGTCTGAAACTGTCTTTTAATGTTAAAACCATTTCTTATGATAGCAATAGTCTTATTTAATAAACTGTACATCTTCAAAATGTTTTTGTTATCTGACGATGAAAATAAATTTTTCTTCCTTCAGTAGTTTATGGTTGTTCTTCATTTTTGTTTATTTAAACAGCAGTTGCAATACATTTACAACTTTGCTAAATATTTATGACACAAGAAATATTTATTTACTTATCTAGAATAGACTAATCCATATTTAAGAGTTAAAAAAAAACCAGTATTATACCTATATCATTTTTATTATAATAAATGTAGTTATTTCCTTAAAGCTTTTTTATCCTACAAATGTCTTCTAGTGTCTAATTTTTTTTTTCAAATTTATGCTTCTGTAAATAAGGGCAGAGAAAACAGATAATACACACCACAATACAATATACAATTAGCCTCAGACTATCTCCATATGGGAATGAAGGTATGATATTTAACCTCAAGTACCTGTTTTGCTTGTCATGGCATGGATCTGCATCATGTCATTGCCGTGGCAGTTTAGCTTGGTCAGTTTAACTCTGAATTATTTTATGTTCATTTATCAGAATCCATCTCTCCGCTTTAAATTCTTCTTTTAATACCAAATAAAACTTTGACCTGTGATGCAGCTTGTTTTAAAAATCTATTATTAAATTATACATTGTGGCATGAGAAATTTTAGCAGGCTAAGACATAAATATAAGAGGAATAAGGCAATTATATTATAACAACAAAATTACAACAGAAATTTACCTCACACATAGCTTATTATTCATTGTAGAGAAAAGAAACTGCTATTTGAAAAAAAAAATTCAGTCCACGACCACAAATTTGGTCTGAATTACATCAGTCAGTGTCTCTTCTTGTGTTTTTCTTTTTCATGCATCTAAACATGAAACTTCATTGTGTTTTTAATATGGCAGATTTTATTGTGAAAGGAATTAGGGAAATGTGTTTCTTTTTTGTCATTTTTTCATTAATTTTAGAAGCATGGTGATTGGTTTTGTATTCTACATTTTTGGATTTAAAATTAAAAAGAATCAACTATTGTAAAGCTGTATTTTATCATTTGTCTTGTTTTGACCTCAATGTTTCAAGTTTAATGCTTGTAATCTTTTAATAACATCAATAATTCAGGTCATTTTCATTATTGCCATACAATATTTTGAAACTTAATGATCATCTGTTTATTTTTTTATCTTAACTGAACTGAAAACAAAAATGTTTCAGAATGAAATTAGATGAGGAATCTGTTGGTCTGCACATGTTTCCAGGTTGATCTATTAAAAACGTATAAAGAGTGTATGATATGTGTCAATTTGTATTTTCTGACAGGAGTGTATACTGTGTCACTTTTATTGTGTGCATGTCAGTTTAAAGATTATTGATTATTAGACTGAGATCAATCACTTTAAAATATTTTGAGGACTCTAACCCATATCAAATTTGTTTTTTGCTTTATTGATCTATCACTTGAAATATGTCAGTCATGAATATCTTAATTCTGACTTACAAAAAAAGCAATGTAATACCTCTTTAATATTGTAGATCACATAAGTAAGCATGGCAATGAGCACAAACAATCACATTTAATTTGTAAGATTTCCTTTTCTTAATATAAAGTTTTTAAAGGGCTGACAAAGTTTGTAAAACTAATAATGAAAAGGTTTTTTTTTTTTTTTATTCACTTACACCATTAGCATTACATCCCTTGAGCACAGTCCTCTATTCCCTGTCATTCATTATATCACACACTCTACACTTTATTATTATTTTTATAAAGTTGAAAATAAATTTCATTAAAACTTGAAATCAATTATTAATATTTTATTTCATGCTAAAAGATAATGATTTTTTTTTTATTTTTGGGCATAAATAGCTTTATAATATATATTCTTTAAATGTAACAAAAAAATATTTTCCTTGATTTAGTCAATTTGTAAAATTTATAGAGGAAAATTGTTTATGTTAAAATTATTTGTTCTTTTACCTGAAATCAATATTTAACAATATAATTGATTTAACACTGAAGATATTTATTGTTTTGACTAACAGGCTAAAATCATCTACGGACTATTGAACAGCTCAAATCAGATTTACATGTAGTGAAGAGCACTAGTAGTGCTGAACAGGTACGCTACAGGAAGATTTAGATGTGGTCAGGGAAGACCTTTGAAATGACTCGTAATGAGCTAGGTGAGCTAAAAAGATCTAACGGGTGACCTGAAAGATCACTATAGCTGGCCTGAACGATGATCTGATCCGGTACAAGAACTTACAAGATGAGAATGCTAGTGAGGTAGCTGATTATTATAATTCTGTTTAGTTATAGATTAATAAGGTTTTTTTATTATATTATTAATTAAAAACAATATAAATAAAAATTATAGTACTTTAAAATACATATTTTAAAGTCATCATTCATATAAAATATATTTTAATATGTGCTTCACTCATAAGACTATTTTAAGATCTAACAGAAATTAAATAACAATTACTTATTGTTAACTTCCTAAACCAGCTTCTTTTTTATATTTTATGAGAGAAACTAACAGATGAGTGGTGAAGGAATGTGTAATTAATTTTTATATGGTTGCCACTCAATCATTGGATAGAGAAGTCAATCATGAACTCGACTCACATGTAAAGGGTACAGGGTTCAATCCCTGGTAAAGCCAAAAATATCAAGTAGCTTACTTGACAAGGAGATGGGCGCCACCAAGTCTATAACCCCACTGAGACCTATGAAAGCACAACAGATATATTGCTGTGCCCATACGTTCCCCAAATGACCATATTTGGTGAAGGGGTTAAAAAAAAAATTTTTTTAAATTATGCGATTAATATTTTTAATGCAACGCCCAAAATGTGTTAATTTGGCCCAAATGCTTTTACTGGAGTTTCAAAATAAACAAAAATCAGTAATCACTAATCCCATTCTATTAACAGAAATTCGTAGGTCACAGTTTAGCAGCTATGGGTTTTATTTCTTAGTTCTTTTTGTGATAATGTAAACGATTGGGAAAAAGTTTGGTTATTTTCAAGAAATTTAGAAACAGCTGGAAGCTACAGTGAATGATTTAGATTGATCATCACTAATGAGATCAACCACATAAGAAAAAGCAGGAACTGTCATGATAACTCAAAATTTTATCAGCTGCTTGACTTATTAATTTCTTGTTTCATTATTTGACCCTGAAAATTACAATTAATAAATGTGTACGAAAGCCCATTATCTCAAAATTTTTATATTTTTATTGAATTATTTAGTTACCTACTGTAAATTCTAAAATGAACCCTTCTGTAGTCAATATAACAAGATTATGGGTAAAATAAAAGAATAAAACTTATTCAAAGGAAGCGACTCATATCTGAAAGCCAAAAAAAAAAACAACAATAACAATTATAATGCTAATGAATGACCCAAAGGATTTTCTGTATTTTTATGAGACTTTTATGACTGGGAAGCAAACATCTCTCTCTGTACATATGAGATGAAATGCTGTGTGTTTTGTTTTTAGGATGGGGAAGTGTAGGGGCAGATATAGTAGTGAAGTGTAGGGTAAGCAAAGTTTGGCTATATATGACATGGATGGAGGGGTTACCAGGTGTCATGAGTTTTGAAAAATCTCACATCACTTGATTGATACATGTCAATAAACTGGTCTGAATAATTAACTGAATACACATACATAACTATACTTAGTAGATGTTACAATTAATTAAAACTCTTTGTTAATTAAACTGACTTATTTATTGTGCCAATGTTTTGAAAGTATAAAATGATAAACTTGTTTGAATGCAAGTAAATTAAATATTTTGTGTCGATAAAATATGCATTAATTTGCGATAAAATTTTTAAAAAATTAGTTAATTTCTATCAATTTTTTAATCAAACAGCAGCTCTAATTTTTTTCAAGAACTTTTTTTTTAACATTTTTATTTATCTTAAAAAAATATGTACCATTTTCATGCAACATTCAGATACGCAGACAGAATGAGCTTTTGAAACAGCAAGAAAATATCTTATCAGAAACTAGACAACAATTAGTAATTTCACAAAGTCAGCTGGAAGCAGCCAATGAAGATATTGAAAAACTGATTCTGCTCTTGGTAACTATAAGCAGAAATATGCCCAGGCAACTAATCAAATTAACCATCTAGAAAACAATGTTGCGTCACTGTTAAGTTGACAGAAAGTCTAAGTCAGGTAATAAAGACAGTTTTCTTATTCTTTACAATTGTTTTAAAATTGTCTGAAAAGAAATGGATGCTTCACACTTGACTTAACAGCCATTAATGAGAAATTAATTCTTAAACAAATTCACTTGTAAAACATATACATGTAGTAGTCTTAAAGGGGTTTTGTTGTGTTGTATCTAAACAGGACTTTGAGCTAAATGGTTGGGCACTGCTAAGCTTGTATATGGGTATTTTATGTATTTCATTTTCATTTCAAATACATAGGAACTGACCAGAGGCAACCATAGAACAACAGAGATGTGAATTAGAAGGTTTGACAGGGCTTACCTGAGAAGAAAGAAGAGATCAGTCGGTGTGAAGACATGATACATCAGTTGACAGAAGAATTGAAGCCTCTCAGAAAGAACTGCGTCACTTATGGTCGTGTAAAAGAACTAGAAGAAACTAACAAAGAACTCAAAGACAGGGTGCAAGATTCTCAACACCTGGTATGCAGCTATAAAAAATTTTAGCAGAATCACAATTTTATATCTTTTTAGTAATGATCTTTTTTTTATTTAATTTTGATTATTACATTCACAGATGAAGTTATGAAGCTAATCAATAAATTTTTTTATTTTTTAGAAATTTGTAAAGCTGAATATTTTGTTTTTTTACTAATACTGCCAGATTTGTTTGAATAGTTGGATCTACTATTTCTTAGGCACTGCAACATGAGGAGAAAGCTCATGATTTTGAAAACAGATTGTTAACCTACTTCAGGCAGAGAATAGCCATTCTAACAGAGGTGAGAATGAAATTCTATTTCATTAAGCAGTCATTCTAATAGAGTGATAAGGCTGAAATTCTATACAGGGTTAGTACAGGTATGCAATACCTATGAAGTTTAAAAAATTGAAATTCCAGGCTCAGGAAACCCTAAAAGTGTAACATGATAAGTGGATTCACTACTGCAGCTGTGTCATGTTTGGTGGCCATTGTTTTTTTTCTTCTACTAAGGTCTACCCATCTACGGCCTACCCATCCTTGTTTCTCTCATCTAGTATATAATTGGCATAGTGAAATAAGGTAATAAAATTAACGAAATAGAATTAAAGGTAACCCAACAAAAATTGTTTATTAATTTCATATATACATGTATTAACAATTTTAAATTTCATTTGTTTATTTTTCTATCCACCACTTCATCTTCTCTGAAATAAACCAGCAGAAGTTGTAACACATATTTTTTAAATATCACTATTGAATGAAGAAACTTCTTTGAGTCAGAATTTTTTCACTAAACTGCTTGCCTTTTTGTGTGTGTGTGTGTGTTCCATCCCTCCACCACCACCACACCCTTCCTCAATGACTGTGCCTTTATTTAACTTATGTCCAGTACCCACTACAAAATGGGCTGAAATAAATTCAGCACTTGTTATAACTTCAACAAGAAATGCTTAGTGGTTGTGCATGTAGAGCGCCGACTGCTGACTGTTAGGATCCCAGGTTCAAACCTCAGTGAGAACCTTGGGATAAAATCCCCAAGTCCACCCAGCTTTAAATTTGGTACCTAACTTTAAGTTGGGGCAGCAAAGATGGCAAGGTGTTGTGCTAACCACACCACTTTATATGCTGAGGTTACTCCAATATATGAATTCTACACTTCATCTGCTTTGATGATCCCTTCGAGACTTAAGGGAACTTTTACTTTTATGCCATTGCTATTAGTATGACTATTTGGACCAGTAGATTAACAAATTAGGCTACTTAAGTGTAGGGTTCTGCAGCTTACAATTACATTCTTCTAGGGCAATATGTGTAAATGAGTCACAAAGGAATTTTTTTTGCTCTCAGTAAGGAAAATTAATGAAAAAAAAATACCAAAGGATGAAAACAATCAAATTTACTACAAAAAAAAGTTCAAAACATGCAATATCACCAGAACTTCATAGTGAAACCTAATTTTCTGAGGAGAATAGCAAAAAAATTTGATTGCTTAAGAGTTAAGTTGGTATTTTTGTTTACATTCATTTGTTTAAATACATTTATGTTTCACTTTATTTAAAGGAGAGAATAATGAAATGTTTATCTCTGAACCAATTAAGATTGATTATGATATTGCACACATACATATAAGTTTTAAATATGGAATTCTGTTTTGATCTTTTGGAAAACTCCCATGGAATTGCTGCTTGATAAAAGTGTACAAACGCTGTCTATATCATTAAGTTAAATTCAAACTTAACATAAAAATCTATGTACAAAATTAACCAACAGATTTATTTTCCTTTCATAGTTTGCTGACAAATTGGACCATTGATTGGCCTAGAGTACCAACTGGAAGAAAGTCGGCGCAGAAGGCAAGGCAAGGTTTATTGAGCAGCTGGAAACAGAGCTTGGTCTGTGTCAGTCAGAGCTGCAGCAGACCAAAGATGAGACAGGACGATGCTACACTTAATGAGGTGGAGCATACTTGTGGCTGACTTTTCTTTTAGTTTTCTTTCTTATTTTTTAAATGTAAGTTTTATGAGAATATTCTTTTTCTTTTCATATTACTTGCCAGATTGAAAAACTTGAAGGAAACTTTCAGCAGCTTCAGCTAAATTTGGCTTCAGCCCATCAACGCCACAAGAGTGAGGTTTGCAGATTTGAACATCAAGTTGCTACCTTGGAGAGACAATTGAACCAGACTACTGCACAGCTGCAGCATGCTGAGCATGACATTGGCAGTAAGGAAGGGAGATAAAAAGAAATGGAAGCTGAAATCGCTCACATGCAGGGAGGACATTCGAAGTAAATAGAAGAGGTCTGCTCTAAGTGCTGGATTTGTGTGATTTTTTTTTTTTAGGAAATATTTATGAGAAAAAGAAAAGGATACATGTAAAAATAAGAAAGTTATAATTTTGAAAAAGTTTAAAACAAAGAAATATTATTTACTACAGAGAAAAAAAGGTGCATTTTATTTTACATTGTCTTAAATAATCATCAAATGATCTTCACTTGCAAAATTCTTTAAAGCAGTGAAATTTTGTTTTACTGAAGATTTGTTGCACTGAAATTTGTGGGGAGTGGGCGGCAGCATCTTTATCTGTCTTTTGTGCATTTCATTCATTTTATGTGCAATGATATTAAGGAATTTCATTAAAACTGGTTTTAAGTTAAATTTTAAGATTAACGCTTTTTTCTTCATATTTTTTAAGACGGCATTACTCCCCTTGCTTTAGAATTTCATATGTGTATTGAAAATAAATTATTAAATGCATGAAATGTAATTATTGCAATATTTATTTAAAACACAATGCCTTTTTCATTAAATTTTAAAAAAGGTTTTATGTTGCAAAATTTTGAAATAAATGCATGCATAAATAAGTAAATCTAAAATCATTCTTTTCCGCATTTTAAATTTGAAATGTGTTCTTTGAGTATTTGATTAAATATTTCTATACCATCTTCGCAAATTACGTTATATATAGTTTCCCTAATTAAACCAAATAAAACCATATATTGAACTATACTTTTAATTACATTTTTCTGAAATTATGCAGTTATAAAAATAGTAATCATATTCAATTACGCTCCAGCTGCACATTACTTGGTTATTAATGCTATTTGTAATTTTAAAGCACTCTCTCCTCCGCTCCTAGCAACTCTTGCATGAAATCTCCACACACACAAACACACACACACATCTTCCTATCTCATCTCATTATCTGTTAAACATAAAAGCTATTTTTAGCATGTTGAACTGAAGTAAGTAAGAACTGCTACAATGACATTTTTTAACTGACATTGTAAAAGTGAAGGGACCAGAAAAATTTGAAGTACTGAAAATTAGTTGCACTGTTCATAATAAAGACATTTCACTAAATATTTTATCTTTCACGGATTAGATTGAGAAACTAGAAAGAAATCTACATGAAACAAAGATAGAATTAAATCAGGTCCATGGATACAACAATCAATTAGAAGGGACTGTAAGTTGAAACTTTCCATGTAATTCTTACTTAATTACTTGCTTAATTTTTTGTCAAATTTCGTTTGAAATACTTTTGTCTACTTTTACATATTTTTTTAAAAACTGGACCCTGTTATCTATCATGAAATAATTATTAAAAAACGCATGTGTCTGAAGTAGGAATGCACCATACTAATTTAAGGCTGAGGTGAATACTCTTATGTTATGTCATTTAACTTTCTAGGATTGTCGATCTCAAAACTTCTGTTGAAACTTTGAAACAAGACCTAAATGAGGTAAGATCTCAGTACAAAGATTGTGCTCAGGAAGTGAGTTTATGTTTTTCTTTATCAATGTAACTTCATAAGGGTTTCAATGGCACACAAGACTCTGTATATGTTGTCCAATGTACATGTATTCTAAACATTTCTTTGGTTTAAAGCTGGCACACCATGAAGAAAGCTGAGCCTTATGCAACAAAGTTTACAGTCAACACAAGATCAGCTGAGTCAGAGAGTCACGGAAGTTGTCAGGCATGAACAGAATATCAGAAAACTTCAGGTAAAACACAGAACAGGTATTATAATAATAAATATTTTACGAGCAACTGATCTCTGTTTTGGTTTTATTGTTATCATTATTTTTTTTTTATGTAGAATTTCTTCCATTATTTTTTATTTATTTTTTATAAGTATTTATAATACAGTCTATTGTTCAACTTTTTTTTGTGTGGATTTTTTAATATAAAAGTCATAAATGAATGGTATGTAGGCCATATATATTATACATCATCAACATTGGATTATGGCTTAACTCCCAACAAACGGGCATACAATAAAATGTGACTCTGGTGATCCATAAAGTCAAACCATGAAAAATAATATTTTTTAAAATATTTTCTTATTACAAATGTAATATTTTTATAAAAAAATGCATTCTAAATACTTCTAATAAAAAATATTTATTTATTTTTTATTTAACTACAATTTCTTGCTAATAAAATAACACTATCAGGTGACCGGCAATCAATGCCATTTTGATTTGTTTATGTTTGTCAGTCACTTCGACTACATTAAAATGGACTCAGATTCTCATTATTTAGAGGAAAATGAACTTGATCAGTGACGATGATGAAACTAACACTCGCAAAATAAAAAAAAACTATAAAAACATTCAAAACTGACCAAAAAACATTTTTTTCAAGAAAACACAAGGTAGCCTCACAACACAGGCACTGCTGCACTCTCACTTTTTTGGCCTTAGTCAAAAAGTGAGGGGCAGTGCGAAAGACACACTGTGCATTATGTCTTTTTTTAAAAATTAAAAAAAGCTTTTTTCTACATTTTTGCGTTTTTCTTAAAATTTGATTTTTTTAGTGTGTACCAAAGGAAAATATGCATATTTGAAAAAGTCACCAAACATTTATTTTGAAGAAATTGATTGAAAAACTGAATATTCTTTCAGAAATATATGTAAATTAATAAAATGTCTGAAAAATGTGTTTGTTTTTAATACTTTGTTTTTTGTCCTATTGGTGTTTGTACACTTAAAAAAAAAAAAATTGTGTTAAATTTCTCTTTTTTTAAATATTATCAAGTTTCATTTTCACAAAATAAGCTGCACAGTTTTAAAGCCTATTCAAAGTAGAAAAAATGATATATTACACATATATAGGCTATAAAGGAAACAGACAATATAGTCCAAAATGTAATGACACCTGTTTGGTAATGAAAATGGCCAAAAACCTGCCATCGATTAAGAGTTAATTTTCTTGTCAGTTTTAAATACTGTTGGATATTTTTAGTCTGATCAATACCTTTATGATTTTTCATTTTTTTGTAATCTTGTATCTTTTTTTTATTAGTTTTTTTCTTATCTGTAATAAGATTTAAATTAAATGGAAGCATGAAATGAGCTTAATGTTTTATGATTCCACCAAAAAAGGCTGAAGTCAAAACTTTTAAAGAAAGAATAGCCAGCTACGAGGAGGAAATGGATGAGCAAAAGCAACAATTACTAAGCTGCGTAAAGACTTGATGGCTGCTAAAGAAGAGTACTCATGCCTCTGTGCAAGAAGGTAGCACATAAACAGCAGGCGCACAAACTGGAACTTGAACTGACCGGAGCTAGAGAACAAGAGAAGATGTTGTCTGACCAGGTAAATGTGGTTCAAGGTTGTGCATTGCTTATTATTTTATACCTTTCTATTTAAAAAACTCTGACATAATAGCAGCAGTAGTCTCTAGACTATTCACCTTTACCAACATATGGACCCTGGATAATCTTTTAGTAAAATTTTTTTCCCTAAAATAAGGTTTTCAAAGACTGTTAATCTTATCAGTGGTACAGAAAGTGAATATTTAAATAACTCTGGCCTATCTGGATTTTCATTTATCTAGAATGCACTTTCACCACATTAAGCTGTATAATTAAGAGACTACTACATAAATTTTAAAACAATTCATCTTAGATTAGTAAGGCATTACTTCATGTGTGGTGCAGTAATGTGTGATTGTTTACTCTGGTTTATTTTCTTGTGATTAGGTTGAGCAGCAGGAACATACTCTCGGGCAGCTGCAGACGGAACTGAGAGCTGAGAGAGAGCGACATGGAGAAACTGTCAGGCAACTTAGTGCCAGCAAGAAAGTGGGGCTGGACTTGCAGGCTGATATAGAGGCATTACAGAAACAAATTAGGGAACATCAAGAAAGAGTAAATTTTTCACTAATGTCCAGATATCTTTCAAGACATTTTTTTTTTCTCATTTAAAAGTAAATATTTCTTTTATTTGTGATTTATTTATCAAACATCTGTATTGTTTGGAATAATAATATTATAAACCCTGTTCTATTAATTCAGATACAAGCTAGAGAAGATCAGATATCACGGCATCGACAAAGGAAATAGATGAACTTCAGAATAAAAATAGAGAAGTTAGTGAGCTGTTGGCTGAAAGAGAAGGACAGTTAAGACTGGCTAACATGAATATAAGCAAACAGTACAGAAACAAGCTAGACATCATACCCAAGAGTGGGGTGAAATAATTATTAAGTTACCAGTGAGCTTAAATAAGCACTGTAAAAATAACTTGTGAAAAGAGGTAATAGACTTATTGGGATTTTCTTGATTTAATTTTCATATCAGAACTTGAGCTATTGCAATATTTGTTTTAATTAACTGTTATTTTTAAAAGATATTCCCGCTATGAAGACACACTGTCCAAACTGCAGTCAGATCATGAAAAATTGCAAGAACAATATCGATCTGGTTCTGATGTGCTACAAACTTGTATAGATAAATTTTATTTGTTGCAAAATAACAATGACATGTTACAGAGTTTTTATATCTTTTCAAATGATAAAATGAGCTATTTTGCTTATGTTGATATAAAACAGTTAATGGAAGCTGATGCTAAGATCCATGAATTAAAAGTTCAGCTGACTACTGTCCAGGGTAATCATAAAGAATCCATGGAGCAGCTAACAGAGAAATCTCAGCTTGCAACACTTAAAACTGAAACTGCTAAATTGGCCAGCAGAATAACTCCATGAAAGAAGAGGTATTTAATCTTTTCTTTTAATAGATTCTTCTTATCACATTTGTAAGAAATAAGTTAATAAACAGGACAACATCATTTATTGATTTTTTTTAAAGAAAATAACTCATAATTTTTCTGATCTATTTCATTAGATTATGTTTTATGATGAGAAACTGAGAAAGCTGCAGCAAGAACTGAGGAAAACACAAGAAATCAACAAAGCAACAGATGAAGAGGTGCAAAATTTTCGGTGATTTCAATAAAGAATTTGAACTTGTCATTTTTAAAGTTTCCTAATGATTCAGTCTAACACAGTCATTTAATCTCTCTGAAAATAAAGCTTCAGCATTTGGAAGAAAAATACACAGGTCTGCAGGTTGACTTGGTGTCTAGCCAGGAAAAAACAGAAACACTCTTTACAAGAATTGGCCAGCAGGGAAGAAGAGCTGTAGTCCTAAAAGTTGAATACAGCTCACTTCAGGAAAATACAAATTAGCTACTGATGAAGTAAGAATCTAATTTTCACACATTTATTATTTAAAAGACAACATTTTGTTTTACTTTTCCTTTGAAAAATTTTAATTTTCCTGTTAGTTGATTAGTTTTTCAGAGCTCATTTTTGTTGATAATTCAAAGCTGAAGAAATCATTAATTCTCTTGTCTCACTATTTTGGTAATATTACATTTAAAATTTATTTTTCAGGTTTTTGCAATGGTTAAAAATTTGCATACTTTAAATGGACTAACGCATTATAGCTTCCAAAAATACCTCACAAGAAATAAATTTTACCATGATACCTAAGACATTTTTTAAATCTGATTATTTTAATCTTTTTTATTTTAAATTTCAAATTATCACTTATTTTATTTCTCATTCACAGTCCAGTAAATTGATTAATGAGCTGGAACTCTTAAAACAGAAATTATCGCAGTGCCAATGAAGAAATTGCAGGTCTCAGAGCAGCTCTGGAAGAATCACGATCCAATGGAGATCGCCTGCACAGAGAGAGCGAGCTGGTGGTTCAGAACGCCAACACTTGGGTGCAAGAACAAAGTGTGTGAATCATTATAGGCAAATACAGAAGAGGGTGTGGCAGAAGAAGTGTTTTAATAAAAGGGGGAGTGTAAATGTTGACGCTTTACTGACAACAGTGACTGTAGAAATATTGAAGTGGTGTATGAGAGTATGGGCATGGGACCAGTTACTTATACAAGCGGGAGTTAAGGAAGTTCATTATTTTGCCTTAGGTGGGGAATATTGGTGACAACTATTGACAAGATGATAACTGAAAATAAATATCATAAACTTTTGGCTTTGTTTTATGAAAGCTGCTTTTTTTATTTTGGTGATTCTGTGAAAGTTGAATTTAAAGTTTTCTTTGTCTTTTGTTATTCAGCTTTAAGTTTCTGGGCTTTTATTTTATAACTTTTGAATTTTTTTTACCTTTTATTATTATACAGGTTAGCTAATGAAAACTAGAAATAAAATCAGGTTAGGGATTTACTCTTCAATAATTAGCATTGAAATTACTTGATATCTATACTTGGTAATCAATACAGAAAACTTTGCAATTTTAAATTGATTCATTAATAATTTTGGTATTAAGAATTATTGTTGAAATTTTCTTCCGCTGTTTAATTTACTATATTAAATTTAATTTTCAAACAGTTTTTTTATTTAGCTTTGATATTTTTTATGTTATTTCATTATTTAAATATGATATTCGATTTCTATTAGAGAACAGAGTAAAGCTGTAATGGTCCTGTCTGCTGAAAAAGAGTAAGTACAGTGTATAAAAAAATAAATAAGATTTTTTTTCGTAATGTATATTGTGTAATCTTTGTCCAAATTTGGTAGCAGTGAGATTATAATGCCAGGGCTAAAGGATCATGCCTTCTTACAAAAAAGTTGTTCTTTATTGGTAAAGTATTAGATTGTTCTCTGTCATTATTGTTGTGACTTTAACATTGACATGGATTAGGTCTAAGACTGGACGCCTTTCTGCTTAATATATCAAATTTTTAGTGAGGTTAAAAAAATACAGATCATCATGACAAAAGTTTGCTATTAATAATTTTTCTGCTGTTTCGATGTTTATACTTGTACGCTTTACTTGCCTTCTCTGATTCTGATTTCCAACTGGGTTTACCCTACTACATTAGATGGAATAGTATAATTCTAAGATTTCTCCTCTAAATTAATTTACTCTGTTTTACTTAGTTTTTTCAATACTTGATCCAATGTTGAAAAAAATATGCTGAAATTGAAACTTATAAAAAAAATTTTTTTTTTTTTACATAAATGTTTGTGTCTTTTGACAGAACTCTTCTTGAACAGGTGACTAAATTGCAGAAATCTTACAACAGGGTTAAGATTGAACTCGAAGAGAAGGCAGCAGAGAGTGACAAGCTGAGCAAGTTGCTAAATAGGAAGCAATACTGATAAAATGTATGGTTAAATTTTTTAAGTTAACGATTGAGTTGTCACTGAGAAAGTGGATGTTATTTATTGATTTAATTATGGACTGAGAAAGTGGATGTTTTTTATGGATTGAGAAAAAGTGGATTTTCTTTTTATTGATTGAATTATGGACTAAGAAAGTAGATCTTTTAGTGTTTGAATTTTGGAATGCCTAGTGTGAATGTTTTTTATGTTTATGGCAATTTATGATTGAAAAATTGAAGGCCAAGTCATCATCAAAAAGTAAATATATGTAAAAATAAATATTATTTTGTTAATTTGTTCAAAAATTAATTACAATCCAGGCACTTCAGACTCATTCTGCTCATCAACAGATCATACTTAATCAACTGAAAAAAATGTATCGGAAGAACATGAGTAAAAATAAAATTTATTTTAATTTTTTCCACCTTTTTTTACCAAAATTGTAAAATTAAATCTAATAATATTAAATATAATAATACATGTATTAAATATAATAATATTAAATATAATAATACATGTATTAAATATAATAATATTAAATATAATAATACATGTATTAAATATAATAATATTAAATATAATAATACATGTATTAAATATAATAATATTAAATATAATAATACATGTATTAAATATAATAATATTAAATATAAGTTGATGAGCATAAAAAAGTCCTATGCTCTACTTAGAAAAAACTAATCCAATTTAAAAAAGCCTTTGTTAATTTAAAAAAACTGGTTTGTTAACAGAGTGAACAAAGATGAAGATCTTAAGACAAAAGAAGCAGCCATTGAAGATCTCCATCATCGTCTTAAGTCAAATATTGACAATATACATAAACTTAATCAGCAGGTAAACAGGATTTTTTTTAATGTTTTTTTTTTAAATTGTTTTTAAAAACAGTAATTACATTAAGTTTATCTTAAATTTAAATGAAATTTTTTATATCACTGGAGCCTAGGGTTATTCTAAGGTCCCTACTAGCTGGGAACATATCATTGATTATAAAAATGTATATTTTTCAGCTGTCATATATTCAAAAAGATAATTTGAAGTTACGTAGTGAGTTGTGACATGAGAGCTGACCACAAGACAGAACTTAGAATTACAGCTTCAAGGTAAAGACCATCTGATTGACAGTCTGAGATCTCAACTGAGTCTTCTGCTTACAAAAAATTGTTTGAGAAATCAGATCAGTTGGAAAGATCCTGAAAAATGGTGAGAATTAATTTAAGTAATAAATCAGGAAGGCAGCTGATCTTTAAAATTTAAACAGGTGTTATTGCTATAAGACAAAATTTTAATAAGCGCATTTTCATAATGTTTCTTTCAACAAACACATAAAATTAATGGGAATTTATTTGTGTTGGTTCCCTTTTCAACCTGTAAAATATATTTTTTCTACTCAAACTTAGTTTTTGCTTTATCATATTTCTCCTTCCTTGCTTAATAGTTGAATAATGTCAGAAATGAAACATCTAGCAATACTGTTGTGAGGTTCTTTTATAAACTTCTAATAGATGTTACAACAGCAGTGAACAACATTAATATACGAAGTCGACGCCAGTTGAAAGTAACAATAATAATATTTAATTCTTTAATATAACTGCATGAGCATGAACTGACATATAATGGTGAACTCAGGAGGAGTACAATAACTACTGTTTAGATGCAAACTACAACATGCATCCGCATACTATGATGCCCAAAGCTAGACTTTTATTTCATAACTACTAAAATAAAACATGTGCTCCCCACTGTATACTTGTAAAACTCAAAATAAAATACAATGCAATGGCGGAATAACATCATAGAGGCTGTGGTGGGCGGGAGCCTACCAAATCGCATCATCAAACTCTGACTATACTATTTCTCCACAAATACTATTTATTCCTTATGGATGCAAACTATTTCCTTAACTATTATATAACAATATTCTCTGTAAAATAATGAAGAAGATAACCCTAAAATGTTTTATCTCATTAACAGTCAAGAATAGCATTGAGTCAAGTGGCTGAAGAAAGTAGTGCCTTAGATCCATTCAGTCTAGACAAAAATTATTGGATACAGAGAGTTGGAGAGGTAATTAAACTTGCCATTATATTTTTAACAAACCATTTTTTTTATATTTGCAAATAGATGAAATGCTCAAATTCTTAATAGATATTGTTTACATTTTTTCAATGCACAGATTGTTTTTATTAGTGTGACTATCACAACTGATTAATAACAATCACAATTTTTTTTTTCATATTGAATTGGTTTTTTACAATAACTGTTTCTGTATAACAAAATTTGTGTGCGTATTTCTGGAAAAACGTTATACTCAAGTTTATCTGTTTGATATTGTTACAATTTGTATTTGGTTTCTTATTTTTAACTATTGGAAAGCCATATGCTGCTCAATTTTTTTTTGTTAATTATTTGCTTTAATTATGACAGAACTAATTTGAATAGATTTCTTTCATACTATAAGGAATTTATTTTTTTTTAATTTGTAAATCACATTGAAATCTGTATTATTTTTTTTATTTTGATAACAGAAAATCCAATCATAAAAGCAGCTTATCTAGGTTAGTTTCCAAACTATTACAGGTACGAAGACTGACTTTCATTTAGCATCATCTTTCAATTGTTTTGTTGTTCTCAACTTAACATGTCCTGTGTTCCTAACAATCTTAACTCTGAAAACATGTATTTCACTATTTTTAAGAAGTATTTCTTTATTTTTCTTTTTTTTTAAATAGATCTTTATGTTTGAATCTGAAGTGATAATTTTTTGTATTATTTAAAGCCTCTTGTGACTCTCAATATATTCTTTACTTGAAAACTAATAGAACTATTGTACTTTATGACATACTATACTTTTATACAGTATTATAATAAATGTATACAGTCATATCTCCATAATGCTGTTCTGTTTAGCTGTTCCTCTGTATGCTGTTTCTTTCCCAAACAAAAAAATAATAATAATAATAATAGGAAAGAAATTTTACATCAACTTAATCACCTGCAACCCACAGCATTTAAATTGGCTACAACTCACTACCAAAGTGCTACCTGGGCCACTTTTATTGCCTCACTTGCGCTGCTATTTGAAAATCAGGGTTTGTCTGTACAGCAAAATGTGCTGCATATGTGAAAAACTCACTAAAAGCGATAAGTTCAGTTACCAAACTAATCACTCTGCAGCACCCACTCCTCTGAGTGATGGAATATTTAAGCTTAATTTCCTAGTGATGAAAAATTTCTTTTTACTTTTTTATTACTATTTTTGAAAAGTGTTTTAAATCTTTTTTTATTTTACTTTTTATTCTTTGTTTAACAAGAGATGAAAGAGAAAAATAATTAATAGTTTTAATCATCTCAATCAGTATCAAGGGAATTACAAATGTCAACTAAATCTGTAAATGGTCTGTCACCTCTGGCTTGTCCATTCACCTGTGGATAGTTTTGTACACACTAGCCAGCCATTTTAACATCCCATGCAGAGATTGACCCTAATATATACTTTAAAAAAATAAGTTATGTCTTAAGTAATCGGCAGTCAAAAGTTATAGGGAGAGTGCATTCAAATAAGATTTTTACAAATTTAGGAAGCATGTACACTAATGTACATTATTAATTTATAATCAGCTGTTGATGATATATATTGACTGATGCTTTGTAATAACCCTTACAAACAACCCAGTTTTACATTAAAAATTACTTTAATTGTGATTATTTCCATGAATGAACAATGCTTACTGAAAATGAAAATATCTGGAAGTTGAATTAGCTGAAGAGGTAGAATTATGAACTAGTTACTACTCAAGATATATGTTACTGCTTCTGAACATATTTACTAACATAAAATTATAGATTACTGTTTTCACTTTTTCTCATAGAATTAATCTCTGTTCAATGTAAACCATTTATTTGTTTGGCAGCACTTAACATAGATCCTTTTATTCTCTACTTTACATATTTAATTTTAATTACCACTGTAATAACATTTTGTTATGTTCTTGGCATGTTTTTTTTTCATAAATCTCTAATTTAATAATTCTATATACTTCTTTCTATATATGCTTGTATTGCACAGATTTAACACAGAACAATTCAAAATAACTTTTTAAAATTTCAGTGCTTTTTTCTTTATTTTTTTAATGCATGTAATTGACACACCATTTTATATCATTGGTTTTTAAATATAATTGCATGCTTCATAAAGTTCATTTTGGTCAATTTTTCATCACTTATTTCAAAAAAAGGACAACTGAACAGATTGGCAACCATTCATTATAACTTATCATTCGAAATTCAACTTTATTTGTTAGAAATATAATGAAGTTATAGCTCTTTGATTGTAATGTATGATAAGGATGATTTTATGATTGTTTGTCTTAATTTATGCCAGTTATAAATTACAACTTTCTCTAGAAGTACCTGTTAATTAATTATGTGTAAAAAATGTGTATGTTGCTTATAATAAATATACTGTTATCCATAAAAGCATTAAACAAAACAGTTCTTTTCTTAACAGTTATCCATTCAGCTACAAGAGAGTAGTGAATATTGGTCAGATAAGGTTAGAGATTTGCCCACACAACTAGAAAAAGCAAGATGTGCCGCCACTATAAAATAACTGCTGAAATTTACTGTAAAAATTAGGTTTATTGTAATTCTTAAATTTATTTACTTGTAATTAAATGTTCTAATTTTTTTTATTTTACAAAGATACCAGTATTTACTTGTAATGGATTTTAAAATATTGTTTTTAGTAAAATAAAATTGTCTAAAGCAATGCATGCTTTTTTATAAACTTGTACATTTTTTTATTTATACGAGCACCTCATCTACTCATAGTCCATTCAGAAGTCTAGTCTTCTGTTATCTTTTAATCTTTTTCTTTAGTTTATAATATCTGAACGCATTTTGTTGACTAATTTTTTTACAGATTAGCTATGCATCATAGTGCTCTTTAATGATACTTTGTATTATTTTCATCTTTGTCAAACTGCAGAATTATTTATTTTTGAAGTTGACAGTTTTTATTCATCTGTGATAAATATAGTATTTAAATTTTAGTTTTCTTTTAATCAGTATCATTTAACTCAAATATTAGTTTACATATTTTTTTCAGCCGCATACTTATTGCTAAATTATTAAGTGGTTGCCTAAATTTATTAGATTGATTAATAATCCTCCTTATACTTGTCATATTTAAATCAGCCATACATTTGTTTTAATGGTCTTAATTTTTTGTCTTCACTGGCCATGTTTTGAGTTTACTGTGATTCATTTCATAGTGTATGTCTTTATTCATCAAATAACTGTTCCTTTTATTGTATATGAATTATTTTTTAAATAAGCTTTAAAGATTAACAAATTATTTATGGCATAATGTGTTAATGGTTATGATGTAAGGGAACACAATCAAGACCAAAGCCATTTTGAGTGATGATGATATAAACATTTGAACATTGAAATGACAGTAGAATGGTATTTTTTAATCAGCACATCATTTGTATTTTTAACATAAACTATAAAAATCATAAGTTGTGAATTGTCATATACAATTTGCATATCATTTTTTAATAAAGTATCAATTTTTATGTTGCTTTATTTTTCTTTTATATTTTACTGAAGTTAATAATCATTCAGAAAGTGGACCTCAAACTTGCATTCCATGGTACAATAGGATAGTTTTTGGTTTGCACCCACCATTGTTTTTTTTGCGATCACCTGCAAAAAAAACTACTTTAATAGAAAGAGAAAAAATAGTCATGTTACTTACTTGTTAGCTTTTTACAACCTTTTAGTTTTGTGTTGTAATTATGCATAAGTAGATTCTCGATCCTGTATTTTTTTTAATTTTCCATTTTGTTGCAAACTCCACCTGAAATTGTCCACACATGTTGGCCTTGCACAAGGATCGTGTATATAGGCAGAATTATTATATTCATTCTGTTTTTAGTTTTATTATAGAAAATCTGTTAAAAATTCAGAGAATGAGGATACTAAGTTTTTAGTTTTTCAAAGATGATCACAAGTTCATTATCTGTAAAACTTTAAGGCCTAAACTAATGCAACATTAATAGCTGAATTATTTCCAGCTGAGTTAAATCAAGTGATCAAATTCAAGTTAAAACATAGTGATTATGCCAATTAAAGCACTTTTAATGCTAAATCATCTGTATCATTTAAGATTCCTTAAAATTCTTAATCTAATTAATAACTCATTTAATTCCAAATATATTCTTTATAGTCTACAGAAACACTTGGTTTTAATGTGCTTTGTAACCAATTGTCTATAAAATTATATATTTATAACCTGATTATAATACTAGAGTTTGTGCAATGCTATATTTTTCTTGCATGGATCCACTATATTGATGCAACTAGGTCAGTATGATTTTATGCTCACAAGCATTGGGTAACAAGCTGAAACTTTGTTTTGATAAGTCCAAATTATTGAAACGAGAAAAGTCTGCTTATTTTTTACATTTTTTATTTCTGGTGGGAAAATTTAGCAAAGCAAAAAGCAGTACATTTCACAAAAATGCTATGGTGATATAATTAGAACAAAAATATATTATTCAAGTATTTGAATACATTTTATAATGATGGTCCAGAAGTGGCCAAATAGTAATCTTAAAAGCGTGTGGCTCACTCCTTGCTCCTATTGGAAGTTCTATCATTTCATCACTAAATCTTGTAAATTTGACCATGTTCAGATTGTTTATGATTTAAAAAAGCTAGAAAATGACTTCAGGCATGCCCTCTCTTTATAGGAGTTATACCCCTTGAATGTAGGGCTTTCATGAGCATTTAGGAGACAAGACATCATTCAGATGTTTAGCTTTTATATAAGTTTGACCTGTTTGAGGCAGTGATTTTGGCAAAGGACTGGATAATGTGAAAACCCAAAGAAAAATTTGGATGTATTAATTTTATTTTTGTCAATAATTATAATAAAACATGAACAAATTTTTTTATTAAAAAAAAACATTAACAAATTGAACAATCAAAAAATAAATGTTCATTATGGGCCCAAACATATATGTACACGTCTAAATGGCAGATTACTTTTTTGGGCAGTTGGCAGAATTGAAACCCAGAACATTTCATTCAAGATGCATTCACAAACGAAATTCATTTCACTTTCATAATTGGCGATAAAATATTTACAGAAGTAACTTTGTACATCAATGGTAGTAGCACCATTCACTTATTTTTCCTATCACCACTAAACAACTGAATGAGCTTGGATGAAATGAAATCTCAAGGAAATGTATAATTTTGTTCTTACAAGCTTAATTTTCCACAAAATAAAACAGACTAAAAATGTTTTAAAAAACATATAGTACTGTCAAGGAATTCTGAATCAGCATGCTAAAAGTGGCCATTTTTCAATCTTTCAAAGTAATCATGGTTCAGCAATCAGACCATTCTGACAGTTGAAAACACTGACAGTGATGTTATAAAAAAGTAAAAAAACTAGTAATAGACAAAGCGTTTATCAGGGAATAAAACAAATTAAATTGGAACAACTGAATTAAAAAAAACTAAACCTGACAGAGGCTGATTTTTTTAATAACCTGTTAATCTTTTCTTGTGCTTTAGAACAAGATTAGATTAAAAGTAATTTTAAATGATGAAATGTTTTTCTGCAAAAAAAAAACAATGATTGCACAATTCTACTTTTAAACTACTGATAACAGTATGCAAAAACCTTCACATCATTGTTCCAAGTATTGTCTATTTCATAAGTTTTCTGTTATAAAATTGATTATTCAGCCTAATAATCTTTCATACAGTAGTACTGCAAAATTACAATACATGTAATTACTGCTCATTCTTAAAACAATTCTAACTTAAAACTATCAACAGATTGGATAAAAGTTATTTCTGTCAGGTTCTATACAAAGAGTATTCTAGTGACTAAAATCTTCAAAATTAGCATACAATGGAACTTGGGTTCAAAATTAATTTTTTCCAATACTCCATTAATGAACTAATTTTATATCAACTAAATAAAATGAACTTTGTCTATTAACTTGTATATCTAAGTGGGTGTGCAGTATATTTCACTTCTTGGCTTGGCTCATTATGCAAACACTTTTCAAATTGTTATTCCTGGTCCAAGATCTCTGTGAACTAAGGTTTCACAATAATATTTTTTGCTATATAATAACAGAAATAAACTGAAAAATATATTTAACCACCCAGTTCATATGCACAGGAGACTTGTGCTCACAAAAAAACAGGGTGTTAAATTAATACAAATCTGAACACAAAGGTCTTTCCCTTATAATGAATTTCTGATAGTCCCTAGTAGTTCGTTGTCATGAGATACTTTTCCCGGTATTTTATCTCTTGAAATTCACCAACAACCTAAAATAGAGTATTTAATAGTTTCATAGAAGTACTATGAAAAATTTAGACTAGAAAACCAAAGGCTCCCATTTTCTTTCATTTTTACTCAGATAGTCACTGGGTGGCAAATGCCTGATCATTATTGACAACAATAGTATATTCTGTAACAGCATTAAGCCGTCCACTACTTTACCATCTGGGATCACAATTTTTGGCTTTATGCCCTGTAAATGCCTCCAACTGAGCTTTGAGCAATTCAAGATGGGCTTGCCTTCTAGTCTATCAAATTCAAACTTTTCTCTTGGATTTCTAGTTCTTTCATGGAGCCTGTTCCTCACTGCCGAAGATCCATTTCATTCTGTCTTAATTTTCTGTCATATTCATCTTTTCGTTCTAAGTATCGTAGAAATGCAGATATGTCTGCACCACTAGCTGACCTTGTAAATATTTTAGACTTTTTCACAGGAGAGGTTGTGCCTATTGGAAAGAGTTGAGAAAACAAAACTAAAAACACAATTAGAATTTATAACAGCTGAAACTTAATTTAAAAAGTGATTTTATAACTAATTATTTACAGCCAACTAAATGTTTTCTATTTTTTTAAATAATAACTTTAGTAAATACAGTTTAATTCAAATTATACCATTCTATCAATGCCATAAATCAATAAATATGCTGTTTTCAATTATTAACATATTTTAAATCCATATTTCTATTTTTACACATTTAAACATAATCTACAGGATTATACAAAGTTATGCATGTATTACATTCATGATCATTATTCGGGACAATTCCATTGACAGTCAACAAATGAGTGATCAGAGTCACTGCTTTCGATACACAAATTTATAATTACACCACACACTGTGGTTCTCAAAATGTGAGCCAGTGAGTTGCGAGGTGATATAAAGAGTCGTAAAAAATTAATAATAAATTTATTTTAAAATATATTAAATAATTTTTTTTTGTTTTCTCCTTTATTTTTTTCTTTGTGGGGTCAATAGATGAAAAGGTTTCTTAATGGGTTATGAACCACACAAGTTTGATAAAGCACTGCTTTTATTAAACATCTACATTTTTTTTACACTATTATAGTTCAGTTTAAATTATTGTTACTGTCCCATTACAAAGAGACAAACAAGTTTGTAAAATAGAAATCCGTAAACAACTGGTAAACGTCTTGAAAAGTTTTCAAGTATTTAAAATACCATGATCCTTTTAACAGCAGAAAAGAGAAGGATCAAGACAAAGACAGCTCTGTGATAGTAATTAATACTATCATTATAATTTTTCAACCCCAAACATGTATTTGTTTTCCTAGGAAAATCATTTACTAATTACACATTAAAAAACTTCCTGAAATAGACATGATGAATCTATCAAACCTGTAGAGAGCGTTAATTTATAAAAATATTTCAATTTATTAGATATTGTGCAGTTCACACATGAATTAAATGAAGTGGAATTAAAAAAAACCACAAACATTTGTTAATGATGTGACCATACAGCTCACCAGCTCAATGTGACCCCCGACCCAACAATGTTGCCAACGCATGTACTAGTGGGATATCTTGTGAAGAGAATGTATCACCGTTGTTAAATGAAATACCAAGTTTCAGCATCAGCCTAAATAAATAATTTCACAGGATTAATTGGCTCAATTACCTGGAGAAGTTAGGAGAATCATCAAAATCCATGTGGGATTCATCAATATCCTCATCTTCATCCTCTGTTTCTTCTCTTTCCTTTTTCTCTTGGCCGACCCCTACCTCTTTTCTTTAAAGGCTGCTTGGGGACATTATCAATAGCATCTTGCTTTGCTTTAGCTAACTCATACAAAATAATTCCCATTTCATCATCAGGGAGAGGTGGCCTTAAAAAATGTCAATAATTAAACAACTAGTGAAAACTATTAAATAAGAAAAAAAAGTATTTAATATTTTTGAAATATATCATTATAATTATATTTTAAAATTGATCAAAATAATGAATAACTTTAAATTTTGTCATTATATTCTTTCATAACATAGGCATTATAAACAAGTTAATTTAATTTACGCAAGAGGTATTAATTGTAACAGATTCATTAAACATTAACATATATGTTTATTGAATTAGTTGGTCAGATCAGTTTAATGACAAGTATCAATCAAGTGATTTTTTTTATCTACAATAATTACAAACAAGTATTTTTCTCCCGAATTTAGGTTTCAAACTCATGATACGGTCAACCCTTCTCCCCTTCATCCCTGTCAGATTTTGCCACACATTGCCTCCATGTCTTTCTTACCCTACCCTCCACTAATGCACCTGCCCCCTTGATTTCCAATCCCAAAAAAAAAGACATACTGCATTCTATCTGATATGTCACTTTTTTTAAATAATATATCCAGAAAGTAGTCGCTTACTTATAATTAACAAGTTTTTTCTTGATTTTTACCCACTTTCTCCACCCAGACTTATTTTTGACACACATAGCAGCCTCTCTCCGCTTAAAGATCATGCTACTTATGACCACCATACCCACTTTGTCTCAAAAAATTGATGAAAAAAGTTAACAATTTTATTATACAGAATATCTGAAATAGAGTAGATAAATTTATAAGGCTGTGGTTATTTCTAGGACACGGGTCCCAATAAAATCCGATTGTTATTCAGACCCAAGATTGTTATTCGACCCGTGGCAAATATGCACTAAGCTAAGCTATTTAAACTTTATTAGACGGAACCCGAAAAATAATAATACAGAGTCCGCTTAGTGGAACCCTAGACACTGAGTAACGATTAAATCATACAATTCAAACAATTATAAAAAAAATAAACAAAAACAATAATAAAGTTTATGTATAACTGTATAGCTAAGCTAAGTGCATATTTGCCACGGGTCCAAATAACAATCGAACTTTATTGGGACGGAGTCCGAATAAAAATCGGAGTGTGTATTGGTACCCGGGTCCGAATAGTCACTTTCGAATTTATAAATATAAATACTGAAGCCTTTTAAATATTTTAAATAATGCATCATTTTACTATTGGTAATTTGATCATTGAAATAACTTACTACTTATGTAAAATGGTGACTAGTGAAACTCGAATGAAAATAATGATATGATTCTGATGCACTGAAATGGTTTGTTTTTAGTAAAACCGACATGCATATATTTTTCAAGTTCCTGACTATGGGGGTGAACGTGCAAAATTTGGCATAACTTTTTATCAGCGGCATGCTTGCGTGGGCGCAATTACAAAATGTTTGCCTCAGGTGATACTATCTTAATAGGGAGCCGTGCCAGAGCCGTAGCCGTCAAATTTGTGGGAGCCGGAGCCGGAAAAAATTACGGCTCCACAAGCCTGGCTACTATGATTTTATTTAAACGTGACAGTTACTGCGCTCTGGTATTTTCTCTTGCTTTTTTAAAATCTTTTCTGGATCTATTACTGTTTATAAAATTGGGTTAATTACTGATTTTTTTTTCTTGATTTTTTTAAGTAATTCTGAAATAACAGCATTTAGGTGTAAAAATTAACACATTTAGGTATTAGCGTAAAAAAAATTTAATCCCATAATTTTAATGCATCAATTACCCGTAAATGGCAGTTAATCAGCAGCCCTAAATATAATGTTAAGTTAGATGATTTTAAAATGAGAAAAAGTGGATGCTTTTTTAAGACATGAAATTTTTTACCATTTAAATTCAACACATTCTAAAGGAACAAAAGCACGTTGTTAGCAATGTATTTTATGTTAATAAAGGCATCAAATTTTTAAATGTTATGCAATTTATTATCCAATTTTAATTTAAAACTTTTTATAACTTAAAAAAACAGGACTAAATTGAAATTGGTACTGGAAAAATGAAGAAGCACGGTAATAAATTTATATTAAAAAATAAAATGAAAAAAATTAGCACAGCATAATGATAAGCTTCATAAAGTTACATATTTCTTTGCTGCATGAATGCATATTACTCACACACAATAGTATTTTACAGTAAAAGAATGTAAATTATTTGTAACTTTCAATTTTTTTTATTTTTGTAGACTTTATTCATTTTTTTTTCTAACTATAATTGTGTTTTATACCTCCTTTTGTAAATAACATTACATGGGTGAAAATATTGTAATGGGTTTAATGTTCCTTTTAAAAAAATATGTATTTCATGTCAATTATATTTTTAAATACTTAAGTTTCTCATAGCTAGATAGATATGTGACTTTGCAACAAAAAAATAATACATTGAAATCAATAAAGAAAATTTTTTTTAGATATGAAAATTTTTAAGTCTGGTAGCAAATTATTCAGAAAAAAAAAATAAGTAAGATTTTAACATGAAATTTGGCATAATCTCAAACTATTGATCACTTAAGCAGATAAATAATATGAACGAGAAAATAAGGAACATATTTTGACAGAAAAATAGATGCACACTATCTCATAATGTTAGTAATACAAAAGTCATTAAATACCAGCTGACCCTATTGTTCAGCTTTCTATACATTCTTCCAAAATAATTTAGTTTTTTTAAAGTAATGAACAAAATTAAAAAAATCTAATTAGTTGTTTCTCTTCCTTACAACATTCTTAAGGATAAATTATTTCAATAAAAAAAACTTAAAAAATGTGTCAAAGAGATCTAATTAGTTAATTTTCATTAAAACAACCAAAAGGATAAATTATAAAAAAGATACGTCAAACAAATTAAAGAAAGTATATTGTATTAAAGATCGCTTATTTATTTTGCACTCCCACTTATAGTTTTAAAAATATAATCTTATTTTGTAATTTAAAATAAATCAAAGCACTATTTATTTTAAAAATGAAATATTATAATAGCTGAGAACGTAATTGTACAGAAAATAGCAGAATTGAGCTTTGTTATATCAGATCGAATCTTAAAAAGCACTTTATTTACAAAATTAGTTACTTACGAATGCGATCACTATTCTCCTCGTCAGATTATTGCTACTGTTTACGTTTGACAATTTTAAAATACTATCTGTTGTAATAAAAACAACAATAATTTGAATGATATTATGTTATTATTACTTTAAGTTTCATAATAAACCACAGAAACTATTTAAAACTAGGATTTTTCAAAAAGAAATAACAAATCGAGACCGGGATGGAGCCATGTTTTATATTTTAAACTGGAATACTGTTGTTCTTTACTTTCAATTTAACGTTAAACCCACACTGCTTTTATTTATATATATAATCAACTTAATATTATAGACTTACTTTCCGTTACTGTTGGCCATGTATCTATCAATTAGAAATCTGATTCTTTTAACAACACGTAATAGTAACTGTTTTCATTCGAGGATCTCTACTCTGGTAAATCATCAACAAGGGCAAGCCACTCTTTCTCGGAATTCCATGTGGAAAATGGATTGTGTTCCATGACAACTTTAGCCATTAGGAAATCAATATCATCCGTAAAAGAAATGATCGTACGCTCCTGCTAGTTGATAAAAAATAAAAGAAAACAGTTTAGTATAAAATAATCAACATTACTAAAAAAACTATTTAATATAGTAATATTTTTAGAATGATTTTAGCAATAAAGATGTTGAACTAGGGCTGAATTACTTATTGGTTATCAACTGCTTCAAGATGCCACTCGTGCTAAGAAAATATTTTTCAAGAATAAGTTTTTTTAAGACATCAAGGTACCATTTGATACCATTCTGATGACATAATACAATACAATCTTTAAAGATTAGTGAACTTTTCAAAACATTAACTGCACCTGATGATCTCATTTCAGAAAATAGTTTGTGGTTTTTATGCTCCAGATTACAACTAACAATGTTTAAACTTCCACCTTTATATCGCAAGTGTACCATTGCTTCACACCCTAAGCCAACATATCTGAAAATAATTTACAAAATATGTTTAATAAAAAATGCTATATTGCTGAGTAGGCCTACAAGGAAAATAATATTACAACACACAAAAAATATATTAAATTATTAGACTACTCTTTTCTACCTTTTAGTTTTTCTAGTGGTATTTTCTCTTTAATTGGATTTCCATAATGATTACACACCATTTTCACTGTCTACAAACAAACGTCTGGAATCTTGTCTTTTACACGCCTTCATTAGCATATTCAATACTAGTCGCAGATTTTGGTTTGAATGCTTTAAACAAAACAAAAAACATAAAGCTTAAAATTTAAAATAAGCCTACTATAAGTTACAAAAAGTTATGGTAAAGTGATATGTAAACTGAAAGACATTTTTGTATTTTCCTCATTAATATTTCAGCAAAGGGAGATCAAATCTTTGTTAGTGATACTGAATTCCTTCTTCTTTATTGTTATGTGTTTTATGTTCATTTTAAATTAATATAACGCTTTTTTTTTTTTTTTGATAAAAAGAAGGAAGGTTTAAATCCCAAGAAAATTCTTTTTATAAAGTGATGAAATATCATGTTAAAACTGAATATATTTACTAAATATTAAATTTTAATTCTTTAAAAATGCCAACAATATGCTGAGAAATCAAATAATGCAGGGTTTAAGGAGAAAAAAAGCTTCCCTGTGGCAGTAGAGTTTATCATCACTAGAAACTCCACTTGTAAGTGAGGACAGTATTATTCACTAAGACAGGTATATAAACTCAGGGTCCTTCCCTTGGGCCACACACTGCACAAAGTTGAGGCCAATTAATAAAGTATTGCAGAATATATTTAATGCCTGTACTTTTTAAAATATACAAGTCCGTGAAAGAAAGAGATGTTAATCTTTAGATCCTAAACCACTACTGGGACAGTTTTTGCAGAGCCCTTCTTTCATCACCACCATAACCAATAATGCAATGGCCATGGAGGCACCACGTGAGACTGAAACTCGCCAGGAGTTAAACCTGTAACTCACAGAATACAGCATGAAGATCCAGCATGCCACTCAATGCCTGTACTTAGAAAATACAATGTGCATACTTTGCCATATTATTGGTTTTAAGCTCCTCAGCCTCAAGGGGTCATTGAGACAGATGAAGTGAGTTCATCTGTTTCTATAACTTTGCATATAAAGGGATTGTGTGGTTAGCACAATGCCCAGCCAACTTTACTTCCCCCACTTTAATCAGGTACCCATTTAATGCTGAATGGACTTGTGGGACATTAACAAACTCTCATCAGAGCTGGAGAATTTCCTTGGTTCTCACAGAGGATCGAACCCAGGACTCTCAGGGCGACAGACGAGCACATCTACACTACTCTGCACTTCGTCCCAATTAATGAAATAGTTAATTGAAGAATAAAAATCAAATGAATTGTATGCAACTGCAAAACATTACAAAGGTGGTCTAACACAGAGTAAACATTATCTTATTGATGAATGGTGAATGGCTATTAAAATTAATTACCAGAGCCTGTATCTTTTTCTGGAATTCTTCAAACAATGTTGAAAACTCCTCCCAGCTATTAAATTCAGTCTTTCCTTGAAATATCTTTTAAAAAATCTGCAGTTGTATCCACTGCATCTTCATTTCCTCCATCATCCTGATCATTTTCATTATCATTGTCATTCTCATTGTCTGGATCCTGATCATTGTCATTTTCATTCTCATTTTCAGTTTCATTTTCCGTGAACATTGTTTTATCTTCTACTGAATCATCTTGTTCCGCCATGATTGTTTGGCTGTGGATGAGAAAAGTTAATAAATACTTAGGATTTTATATTTATTCTTTTTAAAAAAAATTCACTTATTAAAAAGGATAATCATTTTTACAAAGTAACAAAGTTATTTTATATGTAAATATGTAGCCACATTCAAAAATAGAAATTGCAAAAGATACAGATGAAATATCATTTTTTAATGATAAATCTTTTAGTGAATGTTACAAGTAGTTGTACTTTGTAGAAAATAACAATAAAAAAAAAAATAACATAAAATAAGAGAATGTATTTTTGTCTCACGTAAGTGTAGGAATCTCTACAAAGACAATTTTTAAGTGTTTTATAAAATAAAATAAGTTAAATAATAATTTATCTAACCTAAATTCCATTTGATTCATTCACAAACATATTGTTTATAACTATTAGAGGCAACAAATACACTTTTTTCTTACTTCCAAATAAAAAATATTTATGAATGCTAACAACCTTTAAAACTATAAATAGTTTATAAAAATTTATTTCCAAATTGTTTCATAATCCAATGACATTGATAGATAATATTTTTTTTTAATTCGGAATAATTTGTTTTTTTTTCTTATAGATAGTCTATGTGTCATCCTGCAGTGAAATTGATGTCATGTGATCTCTGGCATCATTCTCAACAATAGGCTTTAGATCAGCCTCAGTCAGGGCCATCTTAAGTTTTTAATGCATGGTATAGAGATCAGAATAGGGCTAGAGATCTGATACCTAATTAAATAATAAATCTATTTCCACATTAAAAAACTAATAAACTTATCATAAACATAGTTTACATAGTCATTATCTTTACTTTTCAGACCATTCACTAGACAGTAGATGGCTTAACTATAGTCTATAGTAGCCTACTTATTTTAACGGTATGGTCTCAATTCACTTAATTAAGACATTTAACTTTACATACAAAGATACATGCAGTCATCTCAGAAATGACTAAACTTATGATTTAAGTACTAGTACACTAAGTTTATGATGCACCATTACTGCCCATTAGCTAAACTTATGACAACAATTTTAAATGGCTATTATTCACATTAAATTACTTGTATGTGATAAAAGACCGCTAACATGTCTTATTTTTTAATATTTTATTTTGGCTTAGATTAGACTGAATACAAGCTGGCAATGAAACGTTTTGGCCATAATTTAGCCAAGTTGTAACTTGTCTTTTCTGTTAACTAGCATATGCATGATCAAGTGAAACGCATGATGTAAGGCTTATCGAAATATAAAAGAATGAATTAATAATTTTACTGTTTAGCTAATGGGGGATAATTATTCAATAATCTATCATTGATTTTACTTTTGAATATAAACATTCCATTACCGCCAAAATATACAGCAAAGAGACGTAAAATGGCTCCTAATCTTCACCCAGTAAACTAGAATATACAATTTGATTGGTTGAAATTTGGTGGGCGAAGAATATTTAATTGTGGTTTGGATTTCTAAATACAGTCTTTAAATATAACACAGGCAGTACCAATGAATATTTAAAAAAAAATTTATCATTCAGGAAGTGGACCAATGATGTTTAGCTCTTATGTATAGAATCGAAAGAAAAATACTGACTCAACAGTTACAAAAATATTAAGTATGCACTTATGTGTTCAACTTAATGATGTAGGGACATGAGGATTTCAGTTATGCTCAGGCCAGGATTAGGCAACTTTTTGAACCACGGGCGTTAGGCCAAACAAATGCAGATAGATGGGGTGTTTATTTGCAGTGGCGTCAATAGGGGTTGCGGGCCGCACCGGGTGACACAGACACCAAAATGAACAGTTCTAAATTTCAAAGCAGAAATAACCGATCATAGTCAAAAACATTAATAATAGCACATGGTGCCAGCATGCAGAGCTTCTAGGTCTGGAGCTGATAAAGGAATAAAGATCAAAGCTGTTCGGCGTGTTCGGATCAATTTAGAGTTTCTTGCCAAAATTTAAAAATATGGACGCATATAGTCACGTGGTTTAATGAAATTGGAGACGTAGTTTACATAATCAGTTTAATTAAAGCAATATATATCTTCTGAAATACGGCTATTAGTCTTAAACACTATCGTTTTTATCACTAAATTATTTCAAAGAAAATTCTCTAATTAAGGCAGTGGTGGGCAAACTTTTCTACGGAGGCCTCATTGAAAATTCGATTATTATCGGCGGGCCGCATATTTTGTTCACTTCACTACAATTTACAACGTACAAAAATATAAATTAATGGATAATAACTATAGATGTATTTCTCATTTCTTTCACATTCACACTCTATTACATATGCAAATTACATTTAAAAAAAAAACTAAATCAGTTCAGTGCCAGGCCCGTAACCAGAGGAGCTTAGCCCCCCCCCCCCGTGCATGACCTGAGCCCCCCCGTGCATGATTTGAGTTTTTGGACACAATTTTAATAATAACGGCCATAAACAAATCAATCATTTTGTTTAATAAATCAATAATAATAAAAACTTAAAAGTTTATATTTTGGCAATCATCAGCTATTTATATATACTTACATATATAGCTTATCTAATTTTTTGGGCATAAAAGATTGAATCTTATTGAAGTTCACTTATATTTTGAGCAGCATTGACATTTGGTGCTTCAACAGCCGTGTGTCAGAGCAGTTTCTCAACCTCACACGAATGCTCACCCCATATCGCAGATAAATGTTACAAAGTTAGACACCTAAGCAATCTTTTTCTGCTTTGCATTTGAAAAAGATTTAACAGACAATCTGAATGCTGAAGCATTTTTAGGTAAATTAGTGCTAAACCCCAGGCCCGTAGCCAGGTCAAAGTGGGGCAGGGAGGCACCAATACCCAGCAAGGGGCACCCTACTTTTTCTATTTTTACCTCTTTTTTAAGTGGGGGGGCGGGGCACGCCCCCTTTTTCTGCCCCGGCTGGCTGCGGGGCTGGCTAAACCACGAAGTTTGCAAATTTGAAACGATAATAATACAAGTTCGCAACAAGTGCCGACGAGTGGGGAGGCAAGGCCGCTCAAGGGGGCCAATGCCAAGGCCCGGCGAAGTTTTAGGACCCCGGACTGAGCTAAGCCAATCAACTTTTTTAAAATATTAATATCAGCCCAGGGTCCCGAAATTTCTGTCGATGGGCCTGTTCGCAACCTTGTAATAGTTTTATACATGTATATTGATATCTTTTGAGGACAACTAGGCAACTTAAATAAGTTAATAAGTTGTTAGTGTTCGTCCATCGTGACTTCGATGAAGACCATCTAGTCATCAGAGGTTGGAGTGTTGGTTGGTGGGTGTTAATAAAATAACATTGGCTTGGACTTCATTTATACATATGCATAATAAAAATAACAGTACAAACTCCATGATTTCTGAGTGATGTTATTTAATTTGCAAATTTACTTTTTTAAAGCAGAATTAATTTTATTTTAAATTGAATAATTGCGAATGTTTTTGTATTCTGTTTTTCCGGTTGTAATGCTAAAACAAACAGTATAATAATATAAATCAGGTATCTATTATGTAACAATTGTGTAGCAGAACTATTTGTCAATATATTTATAACAGGAATCAGAAATAGCTCAGCCTCAATACATTTATCATTAAAACTCTTTACTATTTAAATTATTTTTAACAAACCGCAACATGCCATGCATTATTAAAACGTAATTAAAATTATATATTTCTAATTAATAGCTAAACAATCGGTACTAAAATGCACCATTCCAGACATGGGAACTGCAAAAATTTCTTAGGAGGGGACTCACTGCATCCCCTCCCAAACCCCTCTTCTCCGTTCGCAAGCTTTCGCCCCCGAACATTTCTCCTATACCACCAGGGCTACTCTAGGAAAATTCTGGGGGCACATGCCCCCCCCCCGTTATCGCAAGTTTAGGTAATACAACATTAAATTATCGAAATATTTTTGTTCTAAGACCAATTTTCAACAATGAAAATAGTTTTGCCCTCTCGGGGTCAATGTTTTGCCCCCTCCCCGCCAAAATTGTCTAGATCCGCCCCATCATTTCTTCTTCGGCACCCCCGAAAAAATTTCTTCGTCCCCTGAAAATGTCTTCGGCCCCAATCCAATATTCCTGGCTACGGGCCTGTTCAGTGCTACTTTGGTAATAAGATTTACTAATAATATTGATTCAACTAGCTCATTGTTACCTGTCAAGTAGCCACTAGTGAAGACAATGAACATAATTCTACATACAAGCTTACCACAGAGTACAATTATAATTAATGAGAAGTATGTATCTGTTCACAATTTCAGTATAATGTTTGTGAACTGTGGAACCAGTTTACTGGATGTGATTCGTATGACAGCATGTAAATTGCAGTCACGCAACATCGTATGTGTTCTTAGACTTGTTTATTTAAATACAAGAAAACATTTGCTTACAAATGTTTGTGAACGCTTAATAGAGGCAAAAGCTTGGCAGCATAGTTTTTAAATTAGAAATGCTACTGCTGCAAAGATCCTTAAACTCAGCAAAAGAACTGACTTGAACTTCTCCTTCAGGTCATAATCTGCTTGTATGTCACAGTTCTAACTCAATATTCTCTCTAGCCTTTAAACCGATTTAATATCCCTAGATTCAAATCAATTAGTCGGGATAAAATTTTAAAAATGCAGCGAATTTAAAAAAAAATTACCATCGACAGATCATACGCAACATAAATACGGGCCGCATTATATATACGCTGACGGGTCGTATTCGCCCAAGGGTTGTAAAGGGGTTTGCCCTACCCTGCTCTATGGTCCAGTGCAGTGGTCGAAACCTGAAGTCCCAGCAATAGCATCCACCATTTTTCAAAAAAATCAACTATGATAAATAGTTGACAAAATTCAACCTAGTAATTCATTTACATAAGGCATAAGCTACGGGTAACAAGTATCCCGTATTTTTTTTTCTTTTTCGGGTACGAAAAAGATGTGCATATTTTTTAGCGATATGTTGCTAACCCTAACCCTTTTTTTCATAGATAGCGATATGATGCTATCCCTAACCCTAACCCTCTAACCCCTTAGTCACTTGCTTACGAGTAAAGTTGCTACATTATGTCCAGTCCATTCTTTAATGATAGATAAAAACTGCTCTTTGGAGCTGCACAAAAATACACCATTGAGCCATATTTTTCATCCCTTGGTGGTTTATTGATTTCGTGGAGACTCCCTATTTATTAGTTTTTTTCATGGTTTTATTAAGAATGTGCACTATTTTTTGGTATATTGACTTTACCTATAATGCATTATAGTATATGGACAACTGGAATGAGGCTCTCATTGACTTTATTCATAACCATCGCTTGAACTGTATTCTAGGTTGCTTATAAAAATAGTGTCAGTGCTATGGAAATTATTCTCCCAGCAAAGCATTAGCTTTTATAGAAGGCTGCTATTCGCTATTCATTATTTTATCATAAAAACGTTGATACATACTAATACACACACAAACATTTATGATTCATCGATTAACTTCTGAAAATATTTAATTGAATAATGGAAAAAGAAACTTATTAACATTATTTTTTATGTTGTTTTTTAAAATTAGAAATCAACTGGTGAGTGTTGAAGAAGGCATGGGTTAAAATGGATGCCTTAATCAATACTGCTGTTGGTGTTGATGAGGAAGTAATTTATTCAAAATCCACTGCCTTACAGGTAATTTTTTTGTTCATTGTACTTTTTAAATGGATTCTTTTAGCATGTTTTTTCTTTTTGTGCTGTAGGATTTTCAATATTTGCTTTTATCTTGGTAGTAATCTTGAATTTAGCAAAAGGCACTTGTTACTGGACCATACGTATGGTCTCCTGTATTTTTTTACTGTACCAGCCGTAGATAATATTGCTCCACACCCTAACCCTATCCCTAACCCTAATCCTGGAAAAAAAAAAATTCTGAAAAAAAAAAAATTTATATATGTCATGTTCCTTATACCAACTTATACCCTAATATAATGGTCACGTATGGTCCCAGAATAAGTGCTAGCAAAAAAGAGAAAGAAACAACTTATTTTCTGCAGGTGCAGTGGAATCATTTTAAAAGTTTTCAATGGTATTTTGATAAAGGGTTTTACTTATAGTCTTAAAGGCCACGATTCTAGCTATAACCTATTAATTTAAAATAACAACAAGCATTTATTTGCTAAATTTCAGTCCTATATTTCATTTTCAGACATGGCTTTTTGGCTATGAGCTAACTGACACGATAATGGTTAAGTTATTTGCCTAATGACAAGCAAGAAAAATTGACTTTTAAAGTTTAAAGCAGTTAGACAGCTCAAAAGAAAATGATCAAGGAATACCAGCTTTAAAGTTAATTACAAGAGAAAAGGTATTGTTGTTTTGTTTTGAATCAAACATCCCTTAAAATTTTGTTGCAGAGATTTTTTTATATTGATTTTATATTCAGTTCCATTCCTTGTGTTTTCTTTTTGACGGGAAGTACTTTTTTTGTCCTGTCAGTCGCTTCCTCATAGTAAATCTGTCTGTGCTTCAAACTTGCTCTTACTTCTTTAGGTAACTTGTGCTTTGTCTGTCTTAGAAGAAACTTAATTTTATTCCTATTGCTAATGTTCTGAAGCTTCACCTACTCCATGTTTATTCATAACACAGAATTGTCTTTCACATTTACATATTAATGTGATACATTATCATATTTAAAAAACATTTATTTCACAGGTGATAAAGAAAAGAATAAAGCAAACTTTCTAAAATTGATTGATTACATCAAAAAAAGTAAAAAGTAAGTGGTTCATATTAATTTAAAAGATTGTGCATATTTTTTTCTTCATATTAGCCCTTCAAATTAATTTTTCTATTGATTTATTGCTTTTTTTATAGTATTTTAGACACCATATTTCATCTATTTAAATTGTGTTTTGGTATGTAACTAGAACCACTGAGCTGTAATATACCTGAGTGCGTATTAAACATATTTTACTATTAATTGGTGTCTTGTCTACTTGCATGTTTAAATTTGCGCACAAATAATTCAACTTTCAACTTCTCTGAATCAAATAGATTAATATAGCTAGATATATAAACAGACATGAATTAGCTATTGCAGAGGAAAATTTTCCTTAACTGTTAGCTTTCATCCACTGTTTAAAGTTTACCATAAAATGTATGTCCTAAAGGATTGTGTAGATACGAATATACATTAATTAGGACCTTTTGAACATTTGAGTCATTGTTTATATACAGCCATTTTGGTTTGTTTACTAAGGTGTAAAATAATGGTACCTAGCGAATTCTGTTTCACTGGAATGATATCTTAAATGTAAATTATTTTCTATTTTAATGTATGTTTATTATCAGCTGTTTTGATTTGTTTACTATTGTTAAACTATACATGTTGCTCTGCGGTGGAAATTGGAAATTGTAATACATGTATTTTGATCAGAATATCTTTTTTGAAAGCGAAACATGTACAGAATTCACAATGCTCCAGTTAACAGAATTTCCTACTGGTGTGGGCTTACCTTTAAGGTCTTACAGACACCTTTATTAAGTCGGCAGATAAATATCTTCCTGTATTTTAGCCCATTGAGTACTCCAGTTATATTTGGTAGCTCAGTGTCTAGAACAAATTACACTGATTCTTATGTAAATAATTACTTAGGTTTTCAACATTCATTATAAATAGTAACACTTGATTATTATTGTGAAATTTTCAGTTAAAACAGCTTAACAGAAATAGTTGTAGTAAAATCTCACCAAATGAATGAATTGTAACATTAATAAATCTTTTAAAAGGCTACTGATACACTTTTTTGACAAGCGTTAGAGCAAGAAAGAGAGTACCTATAACATCAGCCTTAATTTAATTAAAATGATAGTTTTTTAATCAGCAGTAATTTACTTTTCTTGTTAATTTTTAGACTGTGTACAATTAATATACCAATGTTTTTTTCCTGAATGACAGGGTAAAACTGTTGGGGAGTTCAGTAAAGATAAACATCCAGGAGAGTTGATGGAAGGCTGGAGAAATGCTATTAAAGAAAGTTTCGGTTTTGGAGAAGGTGGACATTTTATTTTTCAATTTACTTAGTTATTAAATAGTTACAAAAAAAATTTCACATTCATAAACAGGTAACAGAAAATGGGATAGTGATAAAGCCTCCAACCCTAAGAATTCCCTTCCCTAAACTACCCCGTTCTTTTGTTTAAATAAGTTTAAGTCTTCTCCCATCTGAATTCAGTGCCTTCTGACAACACTTGGCTGTTACAAATGAGTTTAAGTCTTCCATCTGAATTTATTGCTCAGTTTTCTTGACAACACTTGGCAGTGTAATAAATTGTTAAGAAAGCTCTAAGGAGGCGCTCAAGGACACATGGGTTTGTAAATTGAATAATACAAAATTTAATCACAATAAATCCAATGAAAAATGAAAATGTACAGGTATAATAGTTGTCAGGACAGTGAAAGTAGGTCAGGGGTGTAGGTGAATTTAAGTTCAAGCTTTGGGACAATTTAAAGTAAGTAATTCGATATGAGACTGTTGGAAAGAAAGGGGGACAGAACCCCATTAACTTTAACGAGGTAGGGGATTTTAGACAATAAAGAATAGTGTCAAGGTAGAATTCAGGAAGAGACGTAGAGACGTGGGGAGGTTCATGAGTTCAGGGTAGGGTTGTGCTACAACTAAATCAAGTCAAGAAACAAGGTGTCAGGGCGGAGAAATTCAATTAGCATTAGAAGCGGTGTCATGTTTATTCTGCTAGGTTCACCAAACTCTTAATTATACATTGAATGGGTGGAACCAACAAGCAAACGGCAGATGTGAGAATGATGGATAAGCTGTCCAGCCAGTCTATAAGTAACAGGAATGTTAGTTTAGTTCGGAAGGAATTGTTGAGGGTAATCGCTGAGCTGAGATCGTCCGTGTGTTATATGTTTGTTAATGTTAGGTAGACTTGTTTGAATTGATGAACTTTGTGACCGGGGCTTTAGCGTTATGCTTCGAGGATTAAACATATTGAATATGCTGTAAAGTATTTGTGACATGTATTACATTCAATAAAGCGATGATCAGTGTCATATTTGTGTCAATCCTGACCTATAGTCTTATTGAAAGTGTTTGTGCAATGCAGTCTATGTTTATTGTGAAGGAAAAATAAATCAAAGAAAGAAGTAATAAAAAGCCCAATCGCCATCCCTGGACAATAGTCCAGACAAAACAAGAGTTTAATTGCGATCAGCCAAGTTAAATGTGCTATGGCTCATGCTAAAAACGAATTTGCTGCTATAGACCTTGCATTCTCTAGTGACAACTCTAGCCTGTCTATGTACTCATCTGCTCTCTTCGTATCCTCTTGAATCACAGCATGGAACCTTTCATAAACAAATCATCGCAGCTTATGGCGTCTGCAGTTTCGGTCAAAAACATAGCATAGTATCATTATTTCATCACTCATTGAGGGAGAGGAACGATTGGGACCAAAATTTCAAAGTGTTTGCATAGCATACATGCCAAATGTTGTGATTCTGTCATTCATCTCAGGGAAGGTGGAAAAAGAGTATAGCAAGACTTAGATAACCAGTCAAAGAATGGATGGGGACTTGATATCAACAACATATATTGACATTTAAAATGTGTTTATTTCTCTTCATTCACAGGTTGATGTTTCCCCCCAGTTTGCTTACATAATGGCTCCCAAAGAAGAATCAGAAGTTAAAACTATCCAAAAGCCAGCCAAGGTCACATGTGATGTTTTTAACAAACATCTAAAGGAGCAAATCATGGAAATTATTGATGCAGATAAGGTGCTGGGAAAATACATTTATTTTCGAAAATGCTCTAAAATATGTCACTGGAGTTGATTCCAGTCAGCTTGATGTTTGCTATTCTGCCATCATTCAGAGTGGTGGAAAATACAGCCTTAAGTTTAGTACCACCAGGTAAGTACTTCAGTCCTTTTTTGTATTTTTTAGAATCAGAATACAATGTCTCATTATTAAAATGTAAATGTATACGTTATTTTACTTTTATTCATGGAATTTTTTATAATATTATGGGAGTCATAAGAATAAATTGTCTAAACTTCAAATTGTATCAATATTTGTTGAAATCTTTTTTTAAGCGATGAGAATAATCTTCAATTTGATGCCATAGTTTGTGCCATGGGGGCCGATACAAGTCTTACTGTCTAACATAGTCAGAACACTTCTTGTGAATCCAGAGGAGCCTATTCAAAAAGTTTACGAGTTCGTTGTTCAGGTGGAAGAAGAGGTCATTAACAAACTACAACATGGTAATTAGTTTTATTGTAGTGTTTTAATTATTTTTTATTTAATTATCAATCCTAAATCTGCTAATTAAATGAAATATAATTGATTTCAGCCATTATATGATTAGCATTTGCCACCAGCAAAATTTGTTGATCATTTATTCATTTCTCTTAGGTGTAAAATTAAGTGATGTCTATGAGGCTGGCTTAACTTTGGTTAATATCTTTTATTCTGTCAATAATAACTTAATTCTTTTGATAAATAGAAAGATAATTTATTTTTAATTTTTATATATACATTTATGTTAGTATCTTTTATGCTTCTAAAGTTATAAGCGTTTTAGTAACGCCACTCGTTTTTTCACCAAAATTTTTGCTCAAGCCCAAAACTCAGTAATTGCAGGGTATTTCTAGTTTCCCCCTAAGGAACCAATGGGTTAAGAAAGAACACCCTGAACTAGCTTTGATCTTCGCAATGGGAATCGAATTCAGAGAAGCATCCTTACTTTATTAAGTTCCTAAAACCTGAGCACCTGCAAAGAAAGGTTTTTTTTAATCATTATATAAATGTATTTAATAATCTTGTTTAACAATACTTGTACTTTAATCTTTTGTAGGAAAAGTTGGTTTATTTATTATTTTTTATTGAGCTCTTCATTGTGAATAAAATGTATTGATTCTTGAACTTCTAGGCATGGTATTTAATAAAAATATTGGCTTTGCTGATTTGGAAGCAGGATAGGAAAAAAGCTGCATTGTTTTTAGGAGACAGTTCTGTAAATGAGGTAAATAACATTACTAGATATAGTCAAACTAGCAGATTTTACGTATAAGATTATAGTAGGCAATTAAGAAAGTTCTGAAATTATTTTTTTTTTCAAATCGCATAGGGTAGCCCTGCCAGTGTGTTAACGACGTCAAAGAAACTTCTTAAGCACATAGGTATCTTTTTGAAAGAGGATGAAGAAAGATGATGAGGAAGAAGAAGAAAGTTCTTTGGAAAAGAAGCTGAGCAGTTTTTAGGAAGAGGGCTAAGAACAGCAATGGTTGAAAGTAGAACCAGAGTGAGTTTTTATTAATAATTTTTTTTCCCAACTAAAGGGGAGATACTTAAAAAAAATTAGGATATTTATTTTAAGTAAGACTTTTTATTTTACAGACAGAAGCTCCACCAGAAGAAAAAAGACAACACCGGAGAGAACTTGCTCAAAAGTTAAACGAGGAAGCCAAGAGAAAGGCTAAGAGGAATAAAAATCTGGAGGAGAAGATAAATGCAAGTATTTAAGAGTCTGTAACATTGATTGGTTACAAGTATGTGGCTTGACAGCATTCGGATTGTATTCTTTGGAGCTACGCTTCTTTTTTTTTCCTTGTCCATCATTTAGTGATTTATTTTTACTTATTGTTTTACAACTAGATCTTACAAGTTTAATTCTATAATTTTTTTTTTTTTTATAGGGCAAAAAAATCCAATGTTTCTTATAAAATCTGAATAATTTCCCAGATGAAACTTCAAATGTAGGGACTTAAACTGTTTTGTAGGTAAAGTCAGCTTATCATCTTTTTTTTACTTTAGCTAAACTATTATAATCTTGTCATTTAACAGACCAAAATCATCAAAAACATATTGCTTTTTTTTTGGGATTAAATTCCCTTTATTTAATTACTTTTTTTTCTTTTCACTTATCATCCGCAATAACATTTTAATAATGAATTTGCAATTCTTGTATTTTTTTTTCTTTTTCACCTCAGATAAAAATATGACTTTAATTTTACCAATATTTGGCACAGCGACACCATTTCACATCTCCACAATTAAGGTAAATTTATCTTGTGTGTGTATCTAGTGAATCTAAAAATTTATTATTTTTATTTCAACACATAAGTACAAGTCATTTCTTATTCATTTATTCTCTCAGAACATCAGTCAGTCTGTTGAAGGGGATTACACATACCTGAGAATCAACTTTTTCTATCCAGGCTCTACACTTCAAGAAATGGAGGAGCATTCCCAAACCCAGATTTAACATTTTGGAAGGAAATGTAAGTACATGTATTAGTTTAGTGCTGACATAAATGATGCACTACTTTTTAATCAGAAATATTATACCCTGCATTACACTGCACCTAAGTGTTATATTTCCAATACATGTACATATGTCTAAAAACTATTGAAAACTACTACATTCAGCACAAAACTTTGTTTTTATGACCACAGTCCAGAAAAATATCGTATTTATTGTGACAAAACAGAGAAATGTGTATATTTTCATTCAAGGGGTCTAATAAAAAAACTAACATGATAAATAGACAAAGGCAGTTGAAAATCACGCAAAAAAGTTCAGAAATGATTAGGTTTTCAGGATTTCGAGTGTACTGCAAATGGCTATCTTGAAGAAGCCCCCAAATGTAGTCCCACATCATGTTTTTGTTATACGATCTTTATTAAAGATGTTCAGTGTCCAAATATCTTTATTAGAGTGCTCTCCTTGCGCATCTGAAGCCATGAACAACTGCCATGAAACTGTTCTAAGCCTTTTTCTCCATCCTGTTCAGCGGCTTGGCGAACTTGTCACATTTTATGTTCATCTTGATCTGCGGTTCAGATGAGATAAGAGCCTCGACCTTAGAAAAAGATCTTGGAGGTCCTTGAAAGATGCTGACCCAAGTCAAGAGAAGTGACAAATTGCATGATGAGGCCTAACTTGATGTGCAGCGGAGGAATCAGAGGCAAAGGAAATAAGGACATTTTGTGAAACTGCCTTGAAGGCCCATGAGGAATAACACCATTTTGAAGTCTCCAATGACCTCCATCCATAGTTGTTTTTCATGGCACACAGCAACATCTTGACACTTGTGTAATCCTCTTTAAGACGCACATAGTGAGCCATAACAAGAGAAATGTAGTTGTTTCTGCTGTGAAGCAGCAAAGCGTTGAGGTTTGTGGATGAGAAGTCTATGAATAAGTGACATTCACTCTGGTTACAGGTGATACCTATAGCCTCGAATGGTCCGGCCACAGCCCATCTTGCTGACTTCTGGAAAAAGTTGGAAATGTTTGATGAATCTTTCTCTGATCAGTGACTTGCATGCATTCATCCAACAATTGCCACTGTTTAAGCTTGATTTTGAAGCTCAGCATTGGACTTGGTAAGACCAAGATGTCTGATCAGACCATTGACAACTTCCTTGTTAGGGAACTGTGATAGCAAACTTCATGGCTCTTTTATCGAACCTGTACCAGAGTGTAACATAGCAGATATAATTAATTATGTAAATTTAAAAGCAGGAAATTTTACAAATTACTTAGAACTATGTATGATATTAATATATATAATAACATATTTTACTATAATAATATGATAAATGTGAACATTTTGTCAATAGCAACTCCTTTAACAGTACAATATCTAAATCATTGAAATTCTACAATATAAAGCACTGTCATAAAAGTGAGCAGCAAATGTTTACCTTTATCTTCAAGAGATTTCTTGCAATATTCGCATAAGAAATGAGGTGCCTATGATTTGTCTTGATCCGACAGGCATGCCGATTTATGCCTTGTAGGCCTCGCATATCTTACGACATGCATTCACAAAATACATTTTGGCTTTTTTCTTTATATATTGTCAACACACTTAGCAAAATTCATTTGTTGGGTGCAAACAACCTCTTATGCTATCTAAATCAATAATTCCTCTTACGATTTGTCAATCTCTTACTCAGCAATAACTTAAACCTAAATATTGGTTCAAGTCACCTGTGCTTTTATACTTGTATGATTACTATTGAACAGTCCTAGAAAGTTCTAAAGTTTTTTGTCAGAATATTCTAGAAGACAAGGTTATTCAGTATTGAATGGAAATCAAGAATTTTCAAACAGACAATTCTATCAGTTCAAAAATATTATAGTTGACTACTCAGTATAGTATGTGAATAAAGAATTTTCAAGAAAACAGGATTTTCAGTGTACCAATAGCTATTTTCTGTTTGTTTTCGATATAACTTGTTTTAGGTATAACGGGTTAGGAAAACACACTTTGAACCCAGGAAAAAAAGTTGAAATTTGTTACAGTGTTATTTTTCTTTTAACAGCACATATCGAAGTTCTAATACAAAAGAACCAGGAGAAATATCAGCACCATCTTCAAATTTAAACACAGCTTTTCGTCTAATAAAAGAAGTTCAAAAGAAGTTTAAACAAGAGAAGCTGAAGAAAGAGAAAAAGAAGTAAGTATAGCATCACGCCATTAGTGGTCTAGAAATAAAAAAAGTTCAAATTGGTTTTCAAACTTCAACATCTGTTTGTTTCAGGGTATTGTGAAACAAGATACACTCATCATTAATCCAAATAGGGGTAACCCTAAATTGAAAGATTTATATATCCGCCCTCTAATATTGTTTCTAAGAGAATTTCAGGAACACTTGAAGCGCACACAAAATGATAAGTTATTCTTTCATTGTTAAAATAGAACTTTATCCTTCGTAAATTTTACTACTTTCAAATCACTTTTGTAAAAGCGCATTATAAATAAGATGTCTTCTTTATGGTATTATGCTGAGTGAGTTTCAATGATGGTTAATCTTGTGCTTCTAATTGATAATTCACATTGTTTTGTTTTTTTCAGGTTTCAGGTTCACATCTGTTATGTGATAAGTTGATATTCTCTACAACAATATTAAACATGCTTTTTCCAGCCTTGTGATGGTGAAATGATTATTTTGCTACACTTTCACCTAAGAGTGAGTTCAATCGAGATAATTATTAGTTTCTGTGTTATTAATAGTACATTTTTTGTTTTTATGAGTGCATTTTTAAATGTAACATATTTATGTTTACAATTTTTTAATCTATTTACTAGAATGCCATATTATTTGGTAAAAAGAAACATATCGATGTACAGTTCTACACTGAAGTGGGTGAGATTACAACAGATCTGGGTAGTAAACATCAGCACATGCATGACAGAGATGACCTTCATGCTGGAACAGGTGATGCAGTGACATTAAAGGGCGTCATATTTTTGTCGGAAATGCTAATAGTGCGCAGGCATCAAATGACCCCTTCAAGCAATGACTACTCCCCCATCTAATATCTGATAAATTAGATAAAATATAATAAATACAGTGAAATGTCAGTATAACGAACGTCAGTGTAACGAATTATTCAGTACAGCTACTCTTTTTTTTGCCCCTTCCCTTGGCTTATATAACATCTGTTAAAAAGTGTCGTTGTAACCACTTCGTATTTTCAGTATTGCGAAAATAGCCGCTTTATGGATATTTAATTTTATCCCCTTACCAAAAAAAATAATTAATTCGGCAAATTTCTATAACTCAAGTCAACTTGAACTCAAAACGACATTCACATTTACTAAATAATGAGAGGGGAGGAGAGGAGTAAGATGTTATGGTAACCTTTAACCTCTACTGATGAGGATAGTAAACATAAATTCCACCAGGTGCAGTACTGAGACAAGTATCGTCTTGTGAAGGCGAGGGGGTAGTGAGTGGCGTGTCACAATTTCGTAACAACAAACGCGGGGGGGTTATGATAGGATGAGAGTTTTAGCAAGGTCGGGAAGGGGAGAGGAAGAGAGTTAAGACGTCACGAGACAGCCAAGCGACGGCGGGTACAATTACGTAAATAACCAACGAACGGGGGGGGGGGAGAAGGATGAGAGTTTTAGCAAGGTCGGGAAGGGAGGAGGGAGAGCCTAAAACATCATGGGACAAACACATGAATGCAGGGAACATTCACATTCGCGATTAAAAAAAAATCAATACACCAGCGTTATGCCTGTATTGGGGAAATGTGCTAATGAGAAAGAAGCCATACACTTAAAAGTATAGTTTATTGGGAGGTATGAGAAAGACATAATGGTTTGGGTATGTGTAGAAAGTGTTTTGATAGACTTAGCTAAAAAACAATCTTATTGTTTTCTGTAGGGGCTTGATAGAGGGTCGCAATTTTTTTGTGAAAATGGCGATCTTATAGTTTGTGATAGGGACTTAATGGACAGAAGACTGTATTTTGCCATGATGTTAATAGATTACCGTACCCGTATTTAATTAATAATACAGGAATGGAAAATAAATGAGTTATTTATTTGACCTTTTTGTGACATTGAACTTTTTTTCTAATTATAATCAAATTTAATCAAGTTACAAAAGTAAATAAATATATAAATATATTTTTAAAATTATTTCTGCTTTAATAAATCAGACAATAAGGAGTGCAAGATAGCCGTAGGGTTTCTTATAAATTAAGTGAAGTCATGTTGAATAACTGTTATAAAAATGAATGAATTACGTCCCTAGTTCAATGAACGTTAGCGGTAACGAAAGCTGAAAGCTAAATTAGTAGCTTAAAAATAAGAAATAAACGGAGAGAATATTTAACATATTTTTAGCTAAATATCTTTGGAAAAAATAGTAAAATGACAAGCAATATATTTGCATTGATACCTAAATGAACTATATCCACATATTGCCAACAGAAAATGTCGTCGACGAACCCCCCCCCCAATTTCAGTGTAACAAAATTTTCAGTATTACGAATGAATTTCAACTCCTCACAATTTCGTTTATAGCGACATTTCACTGTATAATATTTTTGGTATAATTCTGCAGAAAAATGATTGTTTACATCGTTATTATACAATCTATTTAATTTTTAGTTGATTTTTAATTTAAATATATGCGGTATAAATTTACCTTCCCAAAATCCAAAAATAGTTGTCTGACAACTATAAAATTAATGAAAAAATAAACGAGTGTTCAAATCTGTTAAAAAAATCAATCAAAATAAAATGTACATGCTTTCCTGGTAAAGAATCTTAAAAATAATTAAAATGAATCATTTATAACCAGTAGATTGACCCTGATGGCCAAGGAAAATCCATTCATTAGCATTGTCACTCATTTAAAATAATGAGAAAAATCTTTACACAAAATAGCAAATCTAATGGCAGGAATGTATATGTTTACTGAAATAAACTTTCCTTCTGTAAATTACAGACGATAAACATAAAATTTTACAAAACTCAAAGCCTTGATCTTGGCCTAATGCATCATTTGGACTGTTTTTTTTTAAGCTTTGATCATGTCTTAAAGTGCTTTGAGGATTAAAAAAATTAAAATTAACAATGCTGAAAATTAGCTGTCGTATGGAACAAGTCCCGCAGAGATATTTTGGCTCTAAAAAATTTGAATCAAATGTACTTGGAAGTTTAGGTCAAAGCTGATTATTTAACTTAGAACCTTGAAATCCCACAATAATAGTAGATCAGAAAAGTGTTGTTTCATAAGTTTTAAAATGTCCCATAACTTTTCTTTACAGGCTGAAAGAGAACTGAGACAAAAACTCACGTCCGCTTTTAAAAGTTTTTGTGAGAAAGTTGAAGCTATAACAAAACAGGAAGTTGAGTTTGACTACCATTTAGAGATCTTGGATTTTATGGTGCACCATTCAGGAGTACAGTTTTGCTTCAGCCGACAAGTGACTGTCTCAGTAAATCTGTCTGAATGGGTATGTAATCCATTTGAGTTTCACTAGCTGTCAAAATAGTATCATTATTTTTCAAGTGTATGCAAAAGTAAGTTGAAATGTACAAATCATTTTTACCTTCAGCCTCCATTTGTGGTTACTCTAGAGGACATAGAGCTGGTCCATTTTGAAAGAGTCTCATTCCAGTTAAAAAATTTGACATGGTGTTTATTTTCAAAGATTACAGTGAGAAGACAGCTGTGATCAGCTCTTATAGCCATGAACATGTTGGATCATGTTAAGGGAGTGGTTAAAGTAATTTTTTTTTGCTCTTCACATATTACCTGAAATGGTTAACATTAATTTCCTATTAACTTATGTTAAGCTTTGAGAAATTTGAAAATGTCTTAGCCAACTGCACTGCCCATCATGGCTCGTTTCCCTAGCAAATTATTTTTTCAGTAGGTTGTTTAATGCTATACACTGATGATGAATCAATTCCAGTGATTTTATTTTAAATAAAAAGAATTTGTACAAATGTCTTCTTTGGTCAAATTTTTGCTTTCATTTTTAGAGAGAATCATTATCCATTCAGAAACATAAATAATTTAAAGAAATTATTTTGCTGAGCGTCATGTTATGTTTTTTCAGTTCCTGGCGGTATTACTCGTTACACTGAGGGTGCAAAGTTTGAACTGGGCAAAAATTATCAAAACAAATTACTGATGACCCAGAGGGATTTTCGGACAATGGTGATGGACCTTCCTTGACCCAGACAGTGAGGTAAGGTCATTGTAATAATAAAAAAATTTAATGTTACTTAACCACTGTTTTGAAAGATATCTGACTCTTGAACTAATTGAATAATCCCCAACTAGTTATTTAAATTTCAGACTATTATTGGGATTTTGATACATTTAAAACTATTTGTTTACTATAGTGAAATTAAATGCAGTGCATTTTGATTAACAAATTGGTATAATTGATTTTCAGTGTTGTCTGTCTCCTTAGTTATTTAGAATTGTTTATTTTTACTATGTAATACATTTATTATCAAAGCATGTTTGTTTCATCATTATGTTTATGTTATTGATTTCTGTTTATATTGACTATTTTATTTACTGCTGTTTTCCTACCTAATAACTTTGTCTATTTTTTTGTCTTATTAGGGTGATGTAAGTACATACATAAAAATGTAAATTAACACATTAAAGTGAGGGCTAAATTATTGTTTGAGTGGTGCTCTTCTCTTTAACAGATTTAAATTAGTATCACCAGATCTTATACTTACTATATGTAATAGGTAGCAGGGATGGTTCATAATAGCTCACTTAATTAATATTTTAACAGGGTACTGTACAATTTTTTATTTATCTGCTTGCTGCCGTCTTCCTTTATTTTTTATTACATGTATCAGTAATACAGAAAAACAATTCATGTATGGCAATAAAGCATCTAGCCTTTAAATAGCAGTATTTTTTTTTTATTTGTCTGCTTGCTGCCGTCTTCCTTATTGCTTAAATAATCTTTACCTCGCGAAGTTTGACTTTTTTGCTTTTCAGTTCTATGTACATTTTATGATCAGACAAATCATATACATGAATGTTTAATGAAGAAATCTTTAATTTAAAAAAATTTTTTTACTTTTACAATGGAAACATAATTATTTTGTTTAAAAGCCCTTTTCAACATTAAAAAAAAAATACAGATGTCTGATTGTGTTTTTCTTTATATCATTTGCTCAATAATAAGTACAATGTTTTTTTTTTCCTTTTTATCTTGGTAGTATAATCATATACACTATGTAGGTGTAGCTCTTTTTGTTTTCTGTGTAGTCTTTCCAATTAGCTTTTTGTAGTTTTTAAAAATTGTTCTCTTACCTACTACAAGTCATTATGCATTTTATTATTCTGTAATTATATTTTTCCTTTATTATGCACATTTCCTCTAAATACATGTATACAATTTAAGACTCAATAAATAATTACACCTGTCTTTAACAAATCACTCCTCCACCCAAGCGTGTGCCACGCTTCTTTAATTTCTTAAGTCATTCTACTTGATTTGTATGAGAAAAAATTGCACTAAAAAAATTGAGAAAAAATCTCCATGGTTTCTGGACCCAAATTACATATTTTCAACCTTACCATAATGTAATGAGTTTTTATTTGTTTGTTTTGCAGTTTGTATCACTTTATCTTTTTTTCCTCACCAGTATATTGCCCAGTTGACAGATGCCTTAATATATTGTCACAGCAAGGAAATCATCCATAGAGATATTAAACTGAAAATCTCTGGCTTGGTTCCACGGAGACATAAAGATAGCAGATTTAGATGGTCTGTACATCATCCATCTTCCAGGTAAGAGCTTTCAGTGAAATTAGCAAATTTGTCAGTTTTTGTTTTACTTTATCTGTTATATGTGATGTTTTACAAAGAATTGTAATGTGGATGTTTGAAAAAACTTAATTTGTTTATAAATGTATGTATATATTGAAGATAATGATAGATACCTAACTTGTTTTGTAGCATTAATATAACTTAAATACTGACATTTTCATTTACATGTATTATGTAAACCTGTTCCATGAACTGGACAACCTTTATTTAATTGCCTGAAAATGTTCATCTCTTTAATTTTCTCACCTCCCTTGGTATAATTGTTATAAATGTAAGGTCATGTTTTTTTTTTAATAGCAGTCTGCGACCAGCCAATCTAAAGCTAAAATATGAATTTTATTTTAAATATTGCTTTAGTAAATAATTAGTTTCATCTTTCACCACATTCCAGATCTATTAAATAGTATGTACATTATATCATATGCCTCCAGAGATGGTAGAAGGGAAATACCACAATGAATGTGTTGACCTATGGAGCTGAAAAGGTGTTATGAGTTTTGGCAGGGGAACCTCCATTTGAAACAAAGAGCCACACAGAGACATACAAAAAGATCTGTAAGGTGGATTCAAATTTCCTGACTATGTCAAGTGGAGCCAGAGATCTAATATCTAAGGTAACAAAAACAACTAATAATTTAATCACATAATGTAAAATTCACCTGCATTAAAAAGTTGTACACATTTTTTTCTTAGCTACTGCACATGACCCACAGGATCGCCTCCCATTGGAAGAAGTGCTGAAACACCCCTGGATCGTTCAGTATAAGCCTGCTGATGGTCAACTTAATACAATTGTTTAAGCTGTTTTCATCTGTGCCAGTTTTTTATGCAGATTTCTATAAGCTTTTCATAGTTTGAATGGTGGCTACATGCAATTGGAAAAATTAGCAATGTTTTGTAAATAGCATTGTTGCCATTAGTTGCCTTGTTTAGTTTATTGGATGCAGATTTTGATTTGTATTATTCTTTCTTATTTACTAGTTAGTTTGATCATGTTCAATTAGTAATTAAAATATATATTAATGCATTGAGAATGAATTCATGTTTATTTGTAAACTAGTTAAAAAAATAACGACCGAGCACAGTTGTACTATAAAATTAACCTGAGGAATATGTTTAAATAACCTATCAAGACAGTATGTCAGTTTAGACTTTGCCTCCCAGGATGACATGCTCCTGTCGAAATTTTCGCCCATTAAAAATTTCCTGAAATTATCTCGATCCCGTTAATCTTTCATATGCAATAAATATATTTGAAGTTCAACATAACTGAATTTTAATTAAATTTAACTCTCTTTGAACAAAATGATTGTTTTTCCTCTTTATCCATTACAATAAAAAAGTTAGTAAATATGGTTATTTATGTCACAAAATATCTATCCTAATGCTAGGGACATTCTGTATGACTTGAGGGGATGAGTGGGAAACTCAACACTAACTGTAAAAGTGATTCCCTTTATTTAACAAATTGTAGTGTCAAATTATGTACATATGCATTACTAAGTCAGGAAAAATTCTCAGCACCAGCATTTTTAGCTAGAATGAATAACCAGTGATACTTACTGTTGTAGTATTCAATACTCGGTAATTATTTCATTTAGACTAATTTAATTTTTACTAAGTTTTCAACTAGTGCAAATTTTTTTAGTTACAAGTGTTCATATATACATTCCCCTTTTAAATTAGATTTTTTTTTGTTTTTTAAATACTGTAAAATGCAACATTTCAATAAAAATGTCTATCCCGGGAACAGCAACTTTTATCTTACTGTCCAGGAATAAAAAGCATGCAAGGAATGAAAAACCCTAGGACAGTTTTAAAGGAATTTAAAAAATATTTATATCTCTCTTGCAAACCTTTAAATATCAATAGCTTTTATTTAAAATATGTATGCATAAACCCTCTCTCATGTGCCAAAGAATATTTCCTAGTGCCATTAAAGAAGTATCTCCTCAAATGCACACAATAGTTCAGTATAAAAGTAACATCTGACCATGTGAATTCAATGTATGAGGTCTGGTTTATATGCAGTTTTTTTTTTGTTCTATTACAATCAACCTAAAAATTTTTAACCTTTAGGATGGGTCATAAAATTAAATTTTCATGAAAATGAATCCTGAAGTAGACATTATATGTATACCAAAGCACAGAGAAATGTACCTGTACATTTTTGGTTTTATTAGAGACATTTGTAATTCTGTTGTTTCAACCTATGTTTTTAAATGTGTACTTAGTGCAAATTAGCTATCAAAAAAAACAACCTATTGATTCAATGTTAAGTTTTTGTTTCATAGTCTAGTTCACAAAGTGTGACAAAGCTACAATAAAACCACTACATTTTTTATTCAAATTTATTGACAAAATATGTAATGTTAGCAGAATGTTTGTACAAGTGAAAGCTACTGAACATTTTAATTGATATACTGTAATTGTGACCAAAATAGTTAATAGGACCTGGCCAAAGTGCCTGTGTAAAACCCTGTTATGGGTTTTAAAACAAAGAAGCTGTTTAGCTAAACACAGTGATGCATTATATTTAGTCCTAAAAATAATGGAATCCATTTCAGTACAATTAATTTCCAGCACAGAAATCCTGGAAAGAAAAATTGTAACTACAGAATCAGTCAGGGTAAATCTACCAGATTTTCAATGAGTTGAATTTCTTACCATTGACACATTTTATTACAGTTCAGTACTGGGGTACATGTAAAATCACTGAAAACAATCCAAATCAATGTAGTTAGCAGAGATGAGGTGCTTGTGCTAGCAACTTGGGTACTTGCAAAAAGTACTTGTACCTTGGGTACTTTTACTCCTATGTGCATGCTTATAATTGCTGAACCATTGTACAAAGAAGTATCCATTTATGAACATAACTACCCCTCCATTTGCTATAATGAAATATTTTACTGGTGAGCACATAGTGTTGACGACAAATCCTAATGCAATTTAGAGTACTACTTGGCCAGGTCTAAGTTTACAAAGTAAATATAGAAACACTTGTAAGGCATCACACATGGTAGAAATAAAAAGGAAATATACATAACTAGAATTTTTTTTTAATTCGCTTGTTAATAAATGTAGAAAAATCTGCACATTTTTATTTTCAGTATAACAAATTTTTTTTTAAAGTAACATCTACCGCCATGCCTGCTGCCACCACCACCACCACCATGTCTACTGCTGCCACCACCACCACCACCATGTCTACTGCTGCCACCACCACCATGTCTACTGCTGCCACCACCACCATGTCTACTGCTGCCACCACCACCATGTCTACTGCTGCCACCACCACCATGTCTACTGCTGCCACCACCACCACCACCATGCTCCACTGCTGCCACCACGTCTACTGCTGCCACCACGCCTACTGCTGCCACCACCACCACCACCACCATGTCTACGCCGCCACCACCACCACCATGTCTACTGCCGCCACCACCACCACCTCATGTCTACTGCTGCCACCACCACCACCACCATGTCTACTGCTGCCGCCACCACCACCACCATGTCTACTGCCGCCACCACCACCACCATGTCTACCGCCACCACCACCACCATGTCTACTGCTGCCACCACCACCATGTCTACTGCTGCCACCACCTTTGGTATGTGATCTGTGTTTCAGAGAGGGTCGAGCCTCAGGTATTTCTTCATCTTTTCTTTATCAGCTGGTAAAAAAAAAAGTTAAAATTTTTTTTTTAGTGCATTAAATGATCAAAAATCATTTAATAATTTTAAATGAAAAAAAAACATGCTACAATTATTTTTGAATAAAAACTAAAATATAAGTGCCTGGGAAAAAAAGGGAAATCATGAAACAGAAAAAAATTGAAATACTTCTGTCATATTGCTGAAAACTGTGCCATCTTTCTACATGAGAATTTTCCTAATAGTTATTCTAAGTCGAGAAGAAGATGTTTTTAATATTTTCTCCAATGTAGTTCTTTATGACTGGTCAAAAACTATAATATGATTCCTATTACAAAGAATTCTTAAGACATTAATTCCACACCCTTCTGGCCTCTTCCTCTAATTCATCCCAGTCTTTACCACTCTCTTTCACTTTGATCCAAGTTCCTCTTCTGAACCTGGGTAAAAAAAATAATAAATGCAATAAAAAAATAAGTTCATAATTAGAATGAAGTTGTTCGATTTTTTAAAATCAAAATTAACACATAATACAAATAGAAGTATTCATTGGATTTTAAAAAGTTTAACTAATGCAAATTAGTTAGTGTATTATTTAAATTCAAACAAGATTGTTTGTCATTGAGATCCAGTGGTAGCCAAAGGAAACTCAGAGCAGCATGCAGTTCTACAGTGAATTTTGTACAGCTCTCAAAGAACAATTTTCTCCATCATTTTCTTACTTCTGTTCACTAAATAAGATAAAAATAAAGCTGCAGTTTATTGCGGTCAACTAAATGACGCTTTTCCTTTTTAAAGCAATAGCAATACATTTTTCTTGCTTTTAACCTGTCCCCCACCCAGTCACATTTTAAACACATTTCACAATCTCTCCCTACAAAGATCCCAACCACCAAACTCCCAATCCCCAAAAAAAAATTGACACGAAGTGCCATCCCACAAGTTGCTCAAACCTGTGTCAATCAGATTTGGCAAGCATCCGCGGATGTTAACTAATTCAGGTCAGAAAATAGAATTTAGAAATGACAATCCTACTGTTTCACATGGCTGTTATGATTTTATAAACATGACAGTTCCTGTATTTGCATTATTCTTTTTTTTATCTCTCATCTGTTCAATTTCTGTTCATAGAAATGAATTATTTTCTTTACATTTTTTTCTGAATCTTTTTTTCGCAACTATTTTGGGTAAAAGAATGCACTGAGGTGTTGCATTACAAAATTTAATTGCAACTATTTTTCAATGTGTTGCATCTCGCATTGATGGCGATTAATCAGCAGCTCTACAATGCTTTATAATGTATAATATAAAAACTAGAAAATATAAATACTGCCAACTGATTACCAGACCATCATCCTCTTCCTCCAAATTATTTTTCAATGCCATCTTCACTATTTTCATTTAAATCTGACCTTCTTCAGTGGTTGGAATGCCACCCTCTCCAATTCATCATTGGCCTTCATTGTACTTTCATCAAATCTGACCTCTTTCTCTAGAAGGTTGAATGTGTCATCCTCATCTTCATCAAGTCATCTTCACTATTTTCCATGCCTTCCAAAATCCACCTCTTCTTCAGAAGGTTGGAATGTCAATCTCTCCTTCTTCATTAAGCCATCTTCACACTTTCATCAAAACTTAGACCCTCTTCATGTTGAATGTGTTATCCTCACCATCTTCTTTCCTATTCCGCCTTGAACGAAATGGTGAAAACAATTGAATACATTATAATGACGGATTGATACATTTGAAGAAAAAGATTTAAATGTTTTATCATATTGTACCAAAGTTTGTTCTCAGTGACCATTCAATTCAAGTAAGTCTTTTGCAGAGAACCTCAGGTGATTATTTTCACAAATCCATTTTGAGTAAGTGAAATTTTTTATAATCTAGCAACAAAATTTTTGAATTTGTCTAGTTTCATTAAATTTAAAGTTTGGTAATCCTTACTTCAAATTCCAATAAGCTTTAAACATTTTTTACTGAATGTTATCACAGATCAAGAAACAAAAGATATGAGTAAAAAAAAAAAGTCTTTTTGATATATTTATAAATCCAAATAAAAATAAAGAGCCGCAATTCATTTTTTTTTGGATAGAATTTATAAAAAAATTAAAACAAGAACCAAATTATTGACAATAAGATCAAAGCGGCCTTGTTATAACCCCCTCCTTTTAGTTTTACACATGTAATAGATCAAGACTTGAATGTTAACTTTGTTAACATATCTCTATATTGGGAAAGAACCTTATTATTAGTGCATATGGCAATCACTATGTTAAACCACAATTTTTTGATTTGAAAACAATCTTTTCTACAAATCAAGTAGAATGATCTTATGAAATTAAAGGCGCGGTAATAAGCTTCTGAGTATATAAATCACTAATAAAAAGAAAAAACCAATAATTTTTTTTTTTAGATTGCAAACAATTTTTCTCTACAACCAAGTAGAATGACTTACACTATGAAGCAAGGTAACAGCTTGATGGAGGAGTACACGACAAAGTACAGTAATATTGAGTCTTGAAACAAAATTAGCATAGTTAATATGGAAACGTGCATAATAAAGAAAAATACAATTACATACAGAAGAATAAAAATGTATAATGACTGTAGGTAGGTATATTCATCTTTTTTTAAAAGTACAAAAAATAATGAAAGATCAAGAAAACTAAAAGAGGCTACAATCCAGTGAGAAAGGCAAAGGATTATTTTTTGCCTTGGATAAAAAGAAAAAAACATTAAAATTTATTATTGATAAATGATTATAAAATAAAACGCTAATCAAGTATCCTGTATTTTTTTTGACAGCGAGTAGCTTTTTTGAAATGTAAAATATTTATATTTCCATTAAAGCAAAAGAAATCTTTTTAAATCTAAGATTTCTTCATTAAACAAATTCTGCCAAAGATTTAACGATCACAAATACAGAACTGAAAGCAAAAGTCAAAACTGAGAAGAAGATTATTAACAATAAAGAAGACGGCAAGCAGACAAATTAAAAAAATACTACATTAGCAGCGATGCTGGACAGCCATGGCACAGTTCAGTTTTTCACCTTCAGCATTGTTGATAAGTAACAAAAGAAGAAGACGGCAGCAAGCAGACAAATAAAAAAAAATCAGAAGAAAATTCCGCAGGTTAAAGACACTAAGTGAATACTATGAACCATCCTGCTTCACCACATATAAAAAGTATATCTGCAAGATATTAATCACTAAATCAGTAAAAGAGAATATAACACCAAACATTTAATTAGCCTCATTTTAATAAGACTACATTTTTTTATGTATTTCATCAACTCTAATAATATAAAAAAATAGACAAAGTTATTAGGGAAAACAAAAAATAAATAGTTTAATATAAACAGAATCCAATAATATAAACATAATGATGAATAAATACGCTGATAATAAATACATATGGTAAAAAAATGTTCACCTCAAATAAACCTCAATAAGATAAGACACAAATAGAATTGAAAATCAATTATACCAACTATAATCCAAAATGCAATTAAATTAATTTCACTATATAAACATTTTCAATAACAAAATCCTAATATTATCTTTGAAATTAAAATAATCAGGATACTATTCAATTAATCAAGAGCTCAAAAGACATCTTTTTCAAACAGGAGTTAAAATATTAAATTTTTATTAATATAATAAAACCTACCCCGTCGCCTCAAGGTCAAGGAAATATCCATTCATTGATGAAGTCACAAAAATCCTCAATAACAGAATTGAGTTTTGATACTTTATTAAATCAAACCCCCTGTGTTGCCCCCAGTGTAATTAATGCCTTCAGAGAACTGAAAAAACATAATAATGATTTCAAGTAAAAATTAATTTTTAAAATAGCTGGTGTTTCTTAACTGATAATATCTTCAAAAATGAAAGCTGTAAAAAATTTTAATCAAGAAATATACTGCCAAAATTTTTTATTTGGAAATAATCGATGAATTGATTCATCATCAGTGTATAGCATTAAACAACCTACTGAAAAAATAGTTGTTAGGGAAACGAGCCATGATGGGCAGTGCAGTTGGCTAAGACATTTTCAATTTTCAAAGCTTAACATAAGTTAATAGAAATTAATGTTAACCATTTCAGGTAATATAAACAGCAAAAAAAAATTACTTTAACCACTCCCTAACATGATCCAACATGTTCATGGCTATAGAGCTGATCACAGCTGTCTTCACTGTAATCTTTGAAAATAAACACAAGTCAAATTTTTTTTAACTGGAATGAGACTCTTTCAAAATGGACCAGCTCTATGTCCTCTAGAGTAACCACAAATGGAGGCTTGAAAGGCAAAAATGATTTGCACATTTCAACTTACTTTTGCATACTGAAAAAATAATGATGTACTATTTTGACAGCTATAAAAACTCTAAAATGGATTAGACATACCCATTCAGACAGATTTATGAGACAGTCACTGTCGGCTGAAGCAAAACTGAAATTAGTTGAATGGTGCACCATAAAATCAAGATCTCTACCATGAGTCAAACTCAACTTCCTTTGTTTTGTTATAGCTTCAACTTTCTCACAAAAACTTTTTTAAAAGCGGACGTGAGTTTTGTCTCAGTTCTCTTTTCAGCCTGTAAAAGAAAGCTATGGGACATTTTAAAACTATGAAACAACACTTTTCTGATCTACTATTATTTAGGATTTCCATAAATTTAAGTTAAATAATCAGCTTTGACTCAAACTTCCAAGTACATTTTGATTCAAATTTTTAGACAAAATATCTCTAAGGGACTTGTTCAGCAGACAAAATAGAAAAAAATACTGCTATTGAAAGGCTAGATGCTTTATTGCCATACATGAATTGTTTTTCACTAGCATTACTGATGCTATTAAATAAAAAAATTGTCAATAAAAAATGTGTCCATTCATAGCATTTGTGATTAAGCCATAATTCAATATATCATGTTTCTGATATTTGAGTGTCATTATGCTAGTTTGAACTTATTATAATAAATTTCTTGAAAAGACTGCAATGAAAACATAGATTCTAGAAAGAACCAATGACAAATGGCTAATGGATTGAACCAATACACTGCACTCAGGCTCAAAACTAAAAATGATTCAGCCTCACCAACATCTACATAAGTATATTCATCTTAAAAGATATTCATTTGAATTAGGAAGCATTTTTGAAGTTTAAATTTTTTTTATCAGTTTAAAATAATGATACAGCCAGATCCAGCTTTAAAAGTACAAGCTTAGAATATTACCTGTATATTAGCATCATGACTGATGCCAGCAAACATCAGTTTAAAATCTTTCAGTAAGTGCTTACCTATTCCTAGCCTCTAACTCCCTCCCACCCACCCTAACCTAACTCTAACCCCCCCACCCACCAAACTCACTCCAGTCAGTCCCTCCACCAAATCTATTCCTACCCCTCCCCACCACCAAACCTAGTCCTTACCCCCCTCCCCACCCACGAAAGCTAGTCCCACTCTCCCCACCCAACAAATTCACGCAGCCATCCCACCTACCATACTACCCCCCATTTTTGACTCCTACCACACAGTCGATGGCAACTTGAGTTGTCCTGTGCCATTTGCATGATCTTTTTTTTGTTTTTTTAAAATTACTGTAAAAAAAATATAGAATAAAAAATAATTCGATTAATGTATAATAATAATATCAATATTAGTAAATACTAAGAATAAAAACTATACATTCGTTGTGATTCGTGATTCGAGCAGTTCTGTACGCAATTAAAAACTTTGTTAGCAAATTTTGTCAAAATCTGTAGAGTACCATACTGCTGCCTAAAAAACTTTCTTAAGTACCATGCAAAGGGAGATCATTTTATTTGAAATATAGAGTGACTTTGGAATAAAGGACATAGTTTACATTAACATGAAAATTTAATGAAAAAAATACTATTAAATAGTAAAATGAATAAGCTTGAAAATGATATATATAATTCATGTATGGTTTATTTAAATGAAACACGAAGAAAAAATAATTAAACGTTAAAAGTTGTGAAAGAGGGTCGTAGCTGACTAGTCCTTTCGGGTATGAAAGCTCCATTTATCATTAATCAATATCTTCATTACAACTATCCATATCACTTGACTTCACCAGTACTTAAGAAAATCGCAGAAAATCAATCATTATCATCATTAATTTATTATACTCAAAAGAAATAGCTTGCTAAAACTAATCCCTCCAAAAAGCCTTGGTTTCAAAATTCTGCACTTTCATACATTTGATGTGTTTTGAAGATGTAACAGAAAACGGAAGAAGAAGAATCCTACTTTTTATTGATACCCTATTTCCAATTAAAAGCGGGGCGATGTGGGCCTAGGGAGGGGGATATGGTACTTTAAAGGTTAAGATTACAACTTATGACAAGCATGTTAAAAAATTTTGAATGCTATTACACTAGTCTTAAATACAAATGTACTTTCTAAGGTACAAATGAGATAAATGCACAAAATGTTTTATCTTATTTTTTTAAACAAAAAAAAAAAGTATATGTAAGTATAATATATTTATTTTTACCCGATGCTTTATCAGAAGCAGCCACACCTTGATCCAATGCATAGTATAGAGATTCCCATTCTTTCCATTTTTGTTTCTTTATCTTTCATATCATGAAAACGTTGAACAATCAAGTCAACCAATTCATCTGCATTTTTGCCAACATAACCAGCTGCAGCTGACAATTTGTTAAAATGGTAATCATTTAGTTTGTTAGCATTCTGGAAAACGAACAAACCAGCAAACAATGGAGAACATGTAAACAAATGATGAGGTCAAATAAATAAATGGATACAAAAAAAAGAAATGATGTCATAAAGAGGGGATGATATGTAAATGCTTGTCTATTAATTACATATATATAACTTGAGAGGATGGGGCAGGGTGATAAAGTCACTCCAGGAGGGACATAAGGGATGGGGGGTGGGGGGGGTTGTGTCATTTACAAAAAGAAAAGAAGGGAAACCATTATGGTATAGAGAGAAATTAGCCTTATAATCATTACTTGTAAAGTTTATTAAAAAAATTACTATTCATGTATAGGGAGAGTTAGGCTAGTTGACATACTTTCTTTTTTAGAATTTGCCATATTTCTGTGAAACTAATGAAGCATTTTGATAAAAACTGTATTTCCTGAAAGTTCATTGTTTTACTTACTTACAAAACAACTTAATACATTTGTATTGTATCATGTTTGGTAATAAAACATCTTATAATAAGTTGGTGGGGGATAAGACAACTTGCCCCTCTGGTGTGGGGCAAGTTGTCATTGTGAGAGGGGCAAGTTAAGCCATTTTTTTAAAGTCTAAAGTTTTGGTCTATAAAACAAAAATTGATTGGAAAAACTAGAAACTCAAACTGAAGGAAGAAAATAACTTTTATTTTTTTATAATGCTACTAAAATTTGAGCGAAAAAAAATATGTTTTCTTAAAAATAAATGACATCACAAATCATCTGAGTCACAATTAAGTGACATATGTAATAGGGCCCTTCTGTGCATTATTCATGTGCCCAGCTTGTGCACACATTAAACACATTTTATACTATTTTCAGAGCTCTTAGAATTAGCTCAGGTGTCTAAACAAATAGTAAAAAGTTTTCATCTTCTAAAGATGAAGCATTATTTTTTTCGACTTTCTCTTTTCCCTTTCCTTTGCCACTAGCATGTTTAACTATTTTTTGGGTTGAAACTCAGACTGGCGTAAAGCATTTTTGAAAGGTAACTGTTAAAACTGTAGAGGTTCTCTTTCTTGAAGATTTCTTGTTTTTCTGCCTGCCCCCATAGGTAATGGTCGTAGCTTATCTGGTGTTACCATGTCCAAATTTTCCCAATACCAGAAACTTTATTGTGAGATGTTAATGTCTGCTATTCGTGATGGCTCCATAGCACTGACTTGATTAATAGCTTGGGGCGCTGTCGTGGGGTTTCTATTGGTTCAGGTCGCTCTGTAACAGAACTTGCATATAACCAATATTAAATGAAGGTATTGTTAACTTCCTTCAATATCATCTGCAAGATATTTTGGTTAGGTAACGTTGCAGAGTTCTGTAATTGATGTTAAAATCTGCAGACACTTGTGAAGTACTAGTTTCATTCTACTTTACTGCTCTCACTACTTCAAGTATTGTACTTTTTGCAATTGAACTCTACTAGTTGTTCTATAGTTGTGGACCATGGTGTAAAATCTATAAAAGTAAACAACAAAAAGTTTAAGTTGACCTACTCTTTTTAAAAAATTAATTTTATTTATATATTGTTTATTTGATCATATAGAAAATTTATGTATATATATGCCTATTAATATAAGGCACTTGTTACGGGACCGACCTTTCGGCTCGTATTTTTTACCCGGGTACCAGCCGTAGATAATATTGCTCCACACCCTAATCTCAACCCTATCCCTAACCCTAATCCTGAAAAAAAAAATTCTGAAAAAAAAATTTTTTTTTATATATGTCATGTTCCTTATACCCTAATATAATAGAGTACAAAAGTCGTGATCGGGCCATTTCCGGTTAGTTTCCAAAAAGCGGCTCCACACAGTCTGGTCGTCTTGTAAGTGTAACACGCTGCATCAGACACAACTTCTGATAATTTTGCAAAAAAAGATATATTATAAAAATAAAATGGTACAGTGTTTTGCTCCTGGTTGCAATCATCGGTCGGAACGTGAAACGTGTTCTTTTTAGGTTTCCTAGCGAAAAGACAAAAAACGGAACGCACGAAGTGGATCAGCCTTTAATCAGGTTTGTAAAAATATGTTTTCTTTATTAATTTCTGCAGTTTTTAAAGAAATTTGACAAATCGCCCTCTCCTTTCATTTTTAAGACTGAAATGTATTTAGATTTGAAAAATTAAGTAATAAGAAATAGACTTGTTAAAATTGATAAAAGATTTTTTAAAGTAGTTTTATTCTATTTGGATTAAAACCGTATGATAACAGATAAGTAGAAATATTAAGGTTTGGTTTATTTTTCATGCAATTTCATACCATTTTTCTAATCGGCCCGATTTAGTATTTCGTAGGCCCTATGAGTTAAATTAATTAATTATAACTAATCTAATATTATATAATTGTAAATTTAAAAAATATTTCACTTTTGTAGGCCTATTTAATTTTTGTTTGTAGTGCCTAGGCCTTAATCGTATTGGTTGTATCATTCAAGAAAATTTGATGTACTGTGGTATACTGCACTGTATACTTTTTTTAAAACCAGTAAGACTAATATTGCTTTCTATTTATTTTTGTTGACAGAAGACAGGACAAAGAACCTCTGAAGCACTCCAGGATTTGCTCTGTCATTTTAGGGATGGCAAAAGGGAAAATGGACCCGAAATTTACAATAGAAATAAAGATAAATTGTTTGAGCCAGAGACACCCAGATGCAAGCGCTCAAAAAGGACAGCCTTACCTGAATATGAGCATATTAATGGTTCAGCAACCAATGTGGATAATGTGATAGACTCAAATGAACAATCTATTCTTACTTAGGACAGATATTATTCTGTTAACACACAACGTTGATTGTTTAAATGCTAAGACAGTCACTTTGCAAAATGAGTTAAATTATTACACTACACGATATTCTGTCGATAGGTTAAGTGACTCTGTTCTCCGGATGGAAACTGCTCAACCAAAAGCGTATTTAATGTACTGCTTAACTATGTTAATAGATTTAACACAAAAATAGTCTACCCAGAATAGATGGAGTGTTGAGTTTCAAATATTTCTCTCCAGGATCAACTATTTATCACTTTGATGAAAGTGAGACAAAATTACCCTTATTTGCACATTGCGCAGTTGTTTGGCTGTAGCAGTACAACTATTTCTAATATTGTAATGACTTTTGTAAGTCTGTTACACATTTTACTATTTGAAGAATTGTTAAAAAAATATTGCCCATCTAAATACAAGAACCGTTTAGTAGCTCCCCATCTTTTGTACATTTTCCCAATTGTAAAATGATTATTGATTGTACTGATTTCAAGATAGCAATTCCTAAAGCCATGGACAAACAGAAGGCCACTTATTCATCTTTACAGGGCTAATAATAGCTTTAAAGCTATTGTTGGGGTAACCCCAAATGGGGACAATTTTGTTTCGGAATTATATCCTGGGTCTGTCTCTGACAAGGCCATTTTTCAAAACTGTGGCATAATATCATTGTTTTCACCTGGCGACTTTTTTGGCAGACAAAGGCTTTAATTCATGACCTTCTGCCATCTGGAGTGACAGTAAATATCCCAATCTTTTAAATAATCCTAAATTTACAGCTGCAGAAGCTAAATTGACAAAAAGAAATAGCTTCATGTCGAATTCAAGTCAAACGAGCCAAATCCAGAGATTAAAAGATTTTAAAATTTCTTTCATTTATTCCTTCTAAATTGAGAAGCAAGGCTGATATTTTGTTTCAGTTGGTAGCATGTTTGGTGAACTTGCAGTCTCCCCTATTAAAAAATAATTCAGAAACAAATTTCAGATGATTAGTGTGTTAAAATATTCATTTTTAGAAATGCTTTTTTTTTTTTTCAAATGCTTGCTAACCTTTTTTTATTTAAATGTATGTCCAGTATAGAATTGTTGCATATTTGAAGTTACTATTGGGAAAAAATGTACTAATAAAACACAAATAGTCATTTTTCATGCTTTGAATTCTTTATTTAAATGTAAATTAAAATACTATCATAAATGTAAAGTTCAAGACAACAATGGCAAAACTGTTGAGAAATAAAATTCCTCAATAATATTTAGATTAGATGCCCAACTGTCATCTTTTAAAACCTCCATCACAAGAAGTTCTCTATGTCCACACAATAAACAAACAAATGTTCCTTCTGGTCAGATGTAGCTGCCCCTGAATTTGATGCCAGTAGTTATGGTTTTTCTTAAGTAGTATCTGTCATTTTCATCCTTGTACAAAAAATTTTTAGGACATACAGAGGATTCCATAATTGCTTTATCCCTATATGAATAAGGACATTTTACCTCAAGAATGGCATCATCGTTGATGAGGCCATCTGGGGAAGTACCAAGACAGCCATGACTATCTAACCAAAGTCCAGTTTTCTTGACTTCAAAAGAAGCTGATAACTTGAAGCCATCCACGCATCCTGTTCATGGGATACCACCAGGCAACCAACTCTAACATTACTAACACAGCACCAGCAATCAGCCGGTGACCCAAGGCAGCATTCCTAGTTTTACTTTAAAACTGTCCCAAATTTGTTCGGCTAAGTCCTGCCCTTCCTGGCCAGATGCCAGTAATCATTTGTATGCTGACCTGCTGTGATGTCAGCAATTTTGCTTATGGCCTCTGGGGATAAAGCAAAATGGTGCTAAAGTAATGCCTTTTGTCGAGTGCATCCAAATCCAGAGCTGCTGACTAGGTTGTCAATAACAGGTAGGTCTGGCATGGATGTGCTGGGCTCTGACTCCATAAGTCAACACATGCCAGTAAATGATGCTTGTGTTTGTAGCTCATTAAACAGCCACGAACGGTTCATCAGTGACAGTGCCTTGCAGGGCTCTGAAATTGTCCCCGGGGAACAATTCATCTGTTGACTTGATGTCACAGCCTGCTGTCATTCGTGTCCTTTTTCCAGTTGCACTCCATGTCGGTTTTGCTGACATTGTTTTTACAAAAAATAATAGTGCAGCAGCATGTGAACATCTGTAGTCTCCCAGGACACTCACACTGGGTGGATTCAATGTCCAAATTTTCAGTGAAATAAATCTGGGGGAAAAAATATTTATATTAATTTTTTTTTAAATCTCATAAATCTAATATAATAAAAGTGGTCTCACCTCTTTGCGTTAAATTGAAAGTAAAGAATTAAGAATATAACAGTATTCCAGTTTAAAATATTAATCATGACTCCTTTCCGGTCTTGATTGGATATTTTTTTAAAAAAATGTACAGCTTAAATAAGTTCTGTGGTTTTTACAGTGAAACATCTCAAGAATTAAAAAGTAATATTAACATATTATCGATCAAATTATTGTTGTTTTTATCAAAACAGAGGGCATTTTACAATTGTCCAATGTAAACAATAGTAATCGAAATTCTCCAACCCATGAGAAAAGCTGTTTTATTGTAACTTATTTTGACAACATTATTGCTTTTGTTTTAATTGAAATAATTTATCTTTTAGGTTGCTGCAAGAAAAAAAGAAACTAATAAAATTTTAATTTCTCCTAAAGGTTGAAAAAAATATTTTGAAAATATGTATATGTTGATGGGAAAAAATTTTTTATCCGTCATGACAAATTGCCAAAGCCGACATTTAAGATATTATACCTATAACTTAAAACTATCCAAGCTAGAAGCACTAAATTTTGTAGGAATACTATAGGATGCATATATACCCAATGTCTAGTTCTTAAAATATAACTTTCTTGCTTTAATTATGAAAAAAAATATATAAAAACAGTGTAAAATCACAAGTAAAATGACAAGATTTGAACTTCAAACCTACATCTTGAGAGTCATTAAGAATAGAAGGTTCAAAATTTCATCACTTATTTGTGATTATGTGTAGATAATAATGCATGTGATATATATTTTATATATTGTATATGTTGATGGAAAAATTTTTTTTTTCATCTGTCATGACAATTGCCAAAGCTGACATTTAAGATATTATACCAATATAACTTAAAAACTATCCAAGCTAGAAGAACTACGTTTTGTAGGAATACTATAGGATGCATATACTCAATGTCTAGTTCTTAAAATATAATTTTCTTTTGTTTAATTATATCTAATAGTTTATATGTTCATTTTTAAATTGACCAGTCCAATGATTGGCTTAATTATTAAAATTAATAAATACCATTATCTAAAAATTAAAGTATTTCCAGTTTAACAAAGTAATAGTCTGCAAACAATTAGTCAATATTAACTTAACATTCGAAAATAAAATTTAATAGCACACATTTAATACTTAATAACCATAGAAAACGACCATTGCAATTGGCAACGATAACTTCATCACTTTGTATTCTTTTTTTCATGCTAGCTGCTACTTTTCCTGTAGCTGAACGAAGGGCATATTTAAAATTAGTCACATGTCCAGATTCATAGTGATTCTCGCCCTCTGGAGATAGATTTAGAATCGCTTTGAAAATATTCCAGTAATGAACTTATTGAAAATGCCATGTTCTACGCTCAGATGTGTAGGTCGCGGTGTGTGGAGCCGCTTTGTTTTGTTGGGTACCGGAAATGCGTCACGACTTTTTTGTACTCTATGGTCACGGTCGGTCCCGTAACAAGTGCGTTAATATAAATATGTTAACAATACTAATTTAAATGCTTCCAAAAGAGTATATTTTACAGAAAATTGCCAGGAATAGTTTTTTCCCATATGACAACTTGCACCTTTTAAAAACGACAACTTGCCCCACAAGGGGTTGGGACGAGTTTTATCGAAATAACTAGCTATCCGTGATACTAATATGATTACTGACTAAGTCATCAATAAAACAGTTTCATAGCCATAACTTAGCTATTGTATTATTTTAAAATTTTGCAAAATGTTAATTATGTAAAGATTTTACAAAAATATAAAAAAGTTACTCACCGAAGTTGTTTTGAATGTTTTTTGATTTTTGCAACGTCAACAGATATAATAATAGAAGGCGCTTTGATTAAGCGTATCCACTTCGTTGGTAAAACTAAGTGCCAGTTTCATGAAATCAACGGAGGAGTCATTATGTTACCCTTTATGTTATACCAAAAATCACAGCTTCAAACATGCAACAACATTCCGAAAACGATTATGACAACTTACCCACATGTCAACTAGCCCCGCTCTCCCTACTAGCTATACCCTGCAAAGCTTTTGCATAGAGATGCACTGTTCAGTTTTTGATACCTATTTTCAAAATAATTTAGTTTTTTCATTGGATGGAGCCATAATTATTTGAACTGGAATACTTGTTGTTAATTCTTTACTTTCGATTTAACGCAGAATCCAAACAACTGTTTTTTATATGGATAGTTAATACATTATTCGATTTGTGCATACAATTTTGATTATGATAAATTTATAAAAAAATTGTATAAACATTTTGTTTTAACATAAGTATAAAAAAATTAAAGGTTTGTTTATTCTGTGTTCCGCTTGTCACATTTGACAAATACTGCTTGAATTATAACAAGGTTGTTTTATTTTTGCATGTAAAGTGTGTATTGCACAACGCCCAGCCGCCATTTAACGCTGGGCGACTTGCGGAAAGACCTGGAAACGACTTTTCCCCTGCGAAAAATTACCACAACTCTCAGGTTCGGTAGACAAGTACTACACTACTCGACCATCCGCAAAATACTTTTTGTGACTTTACCCCCATTATTTTACATTAATTAATTGCACACAAAAAATACATACTGTGCAATGCCGTCGGGTAGATCAGATGATGCTCCCGCCGATGTCTCAGAAAGTGGCACCTGTAATTAAAAAGTAATAAAATCTACGTTCTTTTATCTTGAACCATTCATTACATTCTTAAGGGACACCGGAAGAAAAAGCACAGGCCTCAAGTGATGGCCCTCAAGTGGTATTCGCGCGGTGATCGTAATCAAGCGCTGGTAATCAATTTTTTGTATTCATTAATCTTGAAAGTCTTAGCCTAAATCACCTAAAGAACGGTCCTAAGAATTAAAAAAAAAATAAATATAAAAATTTAATTATAAATAGGCCTATTTGAAATATTCTTTTACCTGCTGATCTACCTCCAATGACTCAGGCTCATCATCAACATCTATCTTGAGAAGAGATCTCCTGAAATAGCTTGAAATTAAATATTTAATATATTATATTTTTCACTACTACAATATCTAAAAAAGTAAATAAAGGTTGTATAACTCACGAACTGTTATAAGTATCTTTCTGTGGTGTACAGTATTTTTTAGGGTTTAGGGTACCTAGAAAAATCAATATTGGCAACTATTATTCCTAGGCCCTGCAAAGTGTATACATTCTGAAAGATGATTGAATGGGGATCATTTTAAAACGTTGGGAGCATGAATTTTAAATTACGTGAATGTTTGTATTACAGTATCAGAATCATCAAATGTTAACAATTAAATCCCAAAATACTATTACAGAAGGTTTACGAAATATCACGATATTGCACAGCGGCGTAGCATGGGTATTACGCCCAGGGCGGAAGACGATTGGTTTCGCCCTCTCATTCAGGTATTTCAATTTCATCTATACATTTTTGCCTCCCCCCTCCTGTGCAATATAGTACGCCCGGTGTGGACCGTACCCCCCCCAAGGTTCGCCACTGATATTGCAGATCATCTATTAGAACGTCATAAACAAATTGCATATGGTATGCAAATTAATTCTAGTGCCTGTAACCTAAACTCATGCTATAGAATTTAATACTTGTAAAAGTCAATTGAATCAATATATTAAACAGGTTTTTAATTATAGAAATTAGAGTATTTTAGAAAGGTCTGGATGTTTGTGTTCATGCGCCCAACGTTTTTCGTTTTATAAAAATTAGAACTCTTATAAAAAAAAAAGGCGAGTTATCACAAAGTATTAGTCAACTCCTTTATATTTGAGTTGTATCCCTTGACCATTTTTACAACTTAACATAATTTGCGCACTACTTGAATTCCCAAGACTATTTTTAGCGAAGCAAGAGTTGACTTCTTTGAGTGAGACTAATTTTTTTGTAATTCACCAGTCTTAGCCTATACACACGTACGCACGCAAACTTCGCCAGGCTAGCCGATTATGTGTTAGATCAGTGGTCGGCTAACTTATTAGCCAAAGAGCCAAACATGAACACTTACAACAATTTAAAAAAATTGGAGCCAGCTCTGCTTGTTTTATAAACTTTAATTACACTAAATTTAAGAGTTACACTAAATAAGTAGTACACTAAATAAAACTTGCCGACCACTGTATTAGATGATTGATCTGCGTATCTGAAATATTATTAATGCAAATTCGTTGTTAAACAATAAATAAATACTTACATGATCCATTTAAACTTTTGAGAACTAAGATCTCCAAAACTGAACCAATTCCAAAACAAGGGAAAATACTGTGGCTGTCCCCTTCGGTTGTTAGTAATCATGTTGCACCCATGTTTGGTCTTTCAGCAAAAAGCAAAAACAATTCACCTATACAGCATGTGATGAGTTCAGTTCATGAAAGTCATTCTCCCCCAATACCCCATCCCAACCATCCCGTTAACTCTGTCCATCCGCCCATCCCACCGGCCAATGTGGGTTCGTATTGTTTTTGATTTACGTGTATGAATTTCATAACACAGAGCTACCACCCATTACACATATGCTCATTACACACAGCTATCGCCCAACAAACAGCTATTTCCCAACGAACATATGCTCATTACACACAGCTCTTGCATAACACACAGTTATCACCCAATGAACATATGCTCATTACATACAGGTAGTATCGCCCAACGAACATATGTTCACTACACACAGCTATCGCCCAACGAATATACTTACTACACACAGCTATCGCCCAACGAACATATGCTCATTACACACAGATATCGCAAATCGCCAAAACAAACGGCTCTTACCCAACACAGTTATCGCCCAATACATATGTTCATTATACAGAGCTATTATCGCACAACGACTGATATGTCCCATTGCATGCACGAATATTACTTCAGTTTAACATAACATTACATGGATGAGCCATTCACCATGGCATATATGCATGCTATAAAATACGGTGTCTGCCCTTGAATGAACATATACGTTTACAGCAATAATGTGCTTATCGCCAATTACACATATGTTTCATTAATAGAGTTTATCAATCTATTTCACATATGCTCATTATACAGCGCTATCGCCTATTACACAACATATGTTCATTACACAGCTATCGACTTACAATATATGTCGCCAATACACAGAGCTATCAACCATTTCACATAAGCTCATTACAATACAGCTCGCAAGAAATATGAGAAGCATCTATGTCGCCCCAACCAACGGTTTCATTCAACACATTAGCGATTGCCCCATTACACATGTCACATAACTGGCAGCTATATTTACATATTGCTCCAACAAACGGCTCTTCCAACAACACACATAATTATCGCCAATTATATATACGTTTCTATTACACATAGCTATCGCCCAAAGAACATATGCTCAATGCATACAGCTATAGCCCATTACAGATATGCCATTATACACAGCTATCGCTCCAACGAACATATGTCATTACATACGCTATCGCCCATTACAATATTAGCCTGTTATACAATTTCTATCGCCCATTACACATATGCTCATTACACACATATATAGCCCATTACACATATGCTCATTAACACAGCTATCTCTCAAACACACATCTTTAGCCAACGAACATATGTGTCATTAAACACAGCTATCGCCCATTAACATTAGCTCATTACAGTACACTTCTATCGCCCATTACACATATGCATATAACATCAGCTATCGCCCAACGAAATTATGCTCATTACACACAGATATCACCCATTACACATATGCTCGGCTACACACAGCTATCGTCAACGAACACATAATATGCTCTTATTACTACAGCTATCGCCCAACACTATACTCATTATACACAGCTATCGCACCATTGCTAATATATGCTCATTACACACAACTACTGCCCAGAACGAACATATGCTCATTACACACAATCATCACCCATTACAATACGGTGCAATTGCTACATAGACATCACCCAATTTATATATACCATAACACCCAGCCATGCCCAAACACACTTATATACTCATTACACATATTGAGTCGCCCATTACACATATGTCATTATAATAATAACTATACGCCTCAATGAAATATATAAGAACATAACAATACAACTATCGCCTCAGCACATATGTTCATTGTATTACAGTTATCACCCAATGAGCATATGTCACAACACACAGCCATCGTATATCGCCCAACCGCTCTTACCCAACATACAGCTATCGCCCAATACAAATATGCTCATTACACACAGCTATAGCCCAACGAACATAAAAAACACATCACAACAATGATAGATCATCACAAAGTTCGTAGGTCCACACATCAAGCAACAATGACAGATCATCACTAAAGTTCGGTACACATCACAACAATGACAGATCGTCACAATAGTTCAGTACACACATCACAACAGACAGATCATCACTTCAAAGTTCAGTACACACATCACAACAACGACAGATCGTAAGTTCAAAATATTGACTATAGCTCCTATAGGAAATATTTGTTTCCTCTCAAAGTAGCCTTAATAAATATTTTTAAAATTTAACAATATTATATACTATTATTAGATTTGCCGGCAATTCCGGCCATACGAACACAGATTATGCTGTACCCGGCCATACGATTACAGGATTGCTAAAAATTCGGCCATACTATTACAGAATTGTTTATACCCCGCCATAATATTACAGAATTGTTACACCGGCCATACTATTACAGAATTGCTACCAGCCATAACATTACAGAATTGTTGGTACCTTGGCCATACTATTACAGAGAATTGCCAGATTCCAATATACTATCACAGAATTGCTGCAAATTCGGCCATGCGTTTCCGTGGCTGCTTTACTTTAGTGTTAAAGATTGAGAAAAAAACACTCGGTTCAAATTCTGTCATGTTTATTAGTTTGAAGTGCCGGTGGCAAATACTATTCATAGATGCAAATGCTTCTCTGCTGCTGGTCGACTCCACTATGATTCCGATCCTCGGTTTTGATTTTCATTGACTCGGTACATTATTGGTATCGCCACTGCTTTATCAAGTAAAACGACCAAAGATGGATCTTTTGCTAGCAATTTTTTGAGGATTTGACAAAAGTTAAATTTGAAAAACGAATCTAATGAACAATCACACACACATACAAAGCACCACACACACATTTCAGACAAAGAATTATTCATTATTTAACTAAAAACAAAAGTGAAAAATTTAATACTTTGGTGATATTGTTTGATTAATAAAACAAGCAATTTAAGTCTTTTCCGTTTCAGACAAAGGACATTTTAGAGCATTTTCGAGTACGCAGGTTTCAAGGAGGTTTGACAAGAGAGGGAAGTAATACTGTTGAATAACTGTTACAAAAATAAAATAACAGATTATTGCCCTTTGACAAGCTTTTATTACTTATATTTAAAGATAAGCAAAACGGAAAAATTTAAAACTTCTATATTCGGCCTGAGAGGTCAGATCGCTAAATGAACTTTTTGATGTACACTTGGCAGGCCAGCACCTACAAAATGATAGAGGATGATCGCGGGGTCTAGACATATGGACAGCTTAGATGAGAAAATGCCTTTATTAATATAGCTTATATAGTAAAAAATCTAATTAAATGCCCCCTTTTTGGCCCTCAGAGGCTTAGATCGCGAAATGGACTTGCTGCACACATGGTGCAGGCCAAGACCTACAAATGATATATACATCATGTGGTTCAGACCATGGTTGCTGAGATCTAGGGTGATGACGACAGACAGACAGACAGACAAAACGGGGCAGACAATAGAGCATTTTTTTGAAATGCCTTAAAATACTGACGAAATATAATCGTAGTTATCGGTAACTTTTTAACTGCATCTCCCCGGAACTTGAAAAATCTACAGGTGCAATTATGGTGGAAAATTTTTACTTAAAAGAACTGTCAGATTTCAGCATATGTCACGATATGAGGGCCTTATACTACGATAACAGAGCGAACATGGGGAATACATAATGAAATTCGCCAAAGTTAAAGAGCCATACACTGAAGAGCTTCCTTTATGTCCCATGTATGCATTCGTTGAATTTGGTGGTGAACGATGTCGTAACTGTTGTTTAGAAGCAGTGGCGTTTTGAGGTACTCAAAATATATATACCTTTTTTCTGCTTCAAATGCATCGTTGAATGTATTGTTAGAATTATGTCCAAAACAAAAGAGGCAGCAGGTTTAACCAGCATAAGTTAAGGTAGAAAACACGTTGGGAAAGTCGAGTGAATGCTGTGAAGGTACTGATATCACCAATTGAAATGTACGATAATTTGTTTCAATTGTTTACGACATTTCATTTTCTGGAACACGTGGAACCAAGTCCTCAAAAGTAGAAATTAAGGGAATAGCACATAAAATGCTCGATTTCAAGTTTATTAGTGATTTGATATGATGTTTTATTTGAGATCAATATATCTAGCAAAACATTTTAAGAAAAAGATCTTGATTAAAAATCATCTAACTATTTAACGTAACTAAAACTATGCTCCAGAATTAGAACAGATATAGGTTTTGCCAAAGCAATTTCCACAACAGCTAAATCATTGGCTGAACAATTTGGTATTGAGTGCACTTCCTACGGAAATACAAGATCTCGACTAAGAAAGAAACAATTGAATATGAAGTTTCAGATTATCCCATTCTCGAGCCAGAAATGAATTCCTCAGATAGTGGATACCGCAATTCAATCAGGTAATGATCGATTTACAGTTAACATCTCATAGCGATTAGATTTGGATTTTTGTATGACATTTAAAACTGGAGAAATGTGATGTAAACGAGGAGGTTTTTAAAGATTTAATGATCTGAAAAAATCCAAGATTCAGCAGACATTAATTCAACAGAATCAAAGTGATGAATATTTGTTTTATCAAGGAGAATACAGAAAATCGGCCATAGAGTTATATTAGACTATCTATGTGGAATGGGCGTGGTTGCCTTTTCCGAATGTGTACGTGGTGGTATTGCGATTTTGCTTACACCTTTATTGGCCACATTAGGGGCGAGGAGAAAAGTTTTCGTAACTCAAACTCATGGTGATATCTACGTTCTACCATGTCTCAGACGTTTTGGTTTAGCTTATTAATATCTACAGAGAAAACGATTGCAGAAGATTTTAATCTGCCTGAAGTAAATTAAATAGTGCTTGCCTAAAGCTAGAAAAGTTATATTTTTCTTGACAATTCTCTTCAATCTTTTAATGCTTAATAAAATTATGATATTTATTTTTTTATTTTTCATTTTTTAACTTAGCAAAAAAAAAAACTTCCTAAAATAATAATTTTGATACTTAAAATTCATCTTTATACTTTACAAATTGCAAAATTTTAAAAATTTGTTATGAAGAATGAAGACCAGTAATAAAACTATAAATATATCATATATTATTTTCATAATTCTGGATTTACTTCAAAATAAATAGCATTTAAAGATTTTTCTTAGAAAAATGAAAACCAAAAAGGGCGACCTTTTTGTCCTTGCCTATATCACAAAATGTCTAAAGCCGGCACTTATGTTTCTCTATACTTATAAGACGCATTTGTTGTCTGTCTGTCTGTCTGTTCCCTTTTATAACTCAAGATCCAGAAAAACAAATAACGTGAAATGGTTACACATACACATAATTACATGGGGAAAGTTATAGGACAGGTTTTGTTTCATCTCGATGGGTAGTTTAATTGTAATTAATTTTTATTTATTTTAGTATTTACTATATTAAAAATAACTGACGGCGCTATAAAAATTCTGTGACGTCATTTCCCAATGATCGAATAGAACTTGCACGCTGGTGCTGTATTGTGCCTTTGTATTTAAAGAATTGTTTATGCTGCTTTTTCATGCTCTCTGATGTGTACAGTTTGAGGAAGGCAAAGGAATGAAGAAGGATTTTAGAAGAAGTTTGAAGCCATAATAATAAGTATATATATATATATATATATATATATATATATAGAGAGAGAGAGAGAGAGAGAGAGAGAGAGGGGGGGAGGGAGAGAGGAAAAGAGGGTAGGAGGGAGGGAGGGAGGGGGAGAGAGGAGGGAGGGGGAATGGACAGGGGAGAAAAGGAGGGGGAAAGAGGGAGATGGAGAGAGGGAGCAGGGGGGAGAGGGAGCAGGGGAGAGGGAGAGAGAAAGAAGGGAGGGAGAGAGAGGGAGGGGAGAGAGAAAAAGAGTGGGAGGGGGCAGGGAGGGAGAGAGAGGGAATGGGAGGGAGGAAGGGGGAGAGAGGGGGAGGGAGAGAGAGAGGTGGAAAGGGGAGGGAGGGAGAAAGGAGGGAGAGAGGGGGTTAGGGAGGGAGAGAGAGGGAGGAAGGAGAGAGGGAGAAATAGGAGGGAAGAGATAAAGAGAAAGAGGGGGCAGGGAGGGAGAGGGAGGGAGGGAGAGAGAGAGGGGAAGGGAGAGAGGGGGTAGGGAGAAAACAGAAGGTAAACAGAAACCTTATTTTAAACCCGGGCAAAGCCGGGTACTTGCAACTAGTATCATATAATTGTCAAGTCTATTTCTTGCTATCGCCCATTACACATTAGCTCATTATACACTTCTATCGCCCATTACACATATGCCAGTCAGTAACACATATATAGCCCATTACATATGCTCATTACACAGCTATCTCAACACACATCTTTAGGCCAACGAACATATGCTCATTAAACACAGCTATCGCCCATTAAACATTAGCTCATTATACACTTCTATCGCCCATTACACATATGCATATAACACTCAGCTATCGCCCAACGAAATTATGCTCATTACACACAGATGAGTCACCCATTACACATATGCTCATTACACACAGCTATCGCCCAACGAACATATGCTCATTACACACAGCTAATGCCCAACACACTTATACTACACACAGCTATCGCCCATTACACATATGCTCATTACACACAACTATCGCCCAACGAACATATGCTCATTACACAACTATCGCCCATTACACATATGCTCATTACATACAGACATCACCCAACGAGCATATGGTCATAACACTCAGCTATCGCCCAACACACTTATACTCATTACACAGCGATTGTTCATTACACATATGCTCATTACACAACTATCGCCCAACGAACATATGCTCATAACACACAACTATCGCTCCAGTACCATATGCTCATTACATACAGCTATCACCCAACGACATATGCTCATAACACACAGCTATCGTATATCGCCCAACAAACGGCTCTTACCCAACAGCTATTCTGCCCAATACAAATATGCTCTGGCTGCTACACAGCTATAGCCCAACGTGAACATAAAACACATCACAACAATGACAGACTGTCACAAAGTTCAGTCCACACATCACAACAATGACAGATCATCACTAAAGTTCAGTACACACATCACAACAATGACAGATCGTCACAATAGTTCAGTACACACATCACAACAATGACAGATCATCACTAAAGTTCAGTACACACATCACAACAACGACAGATCAAAGTTCAGTACAATACTATAGAATGCTTGTTTCCTTCCAAAGTAAATAATAAATATTTTTTTAAAATTTCAACAATATTACATACTATTACAGATTTGCTATACCCGGCCATACTATTACAGGATTGCTTAGCCCGGCCATACGATTACAGGATTGCTGCACCCGGCCACACGACAGAATTGCTATACCCGGCCATACTATTACAGAATTGCTATACCCGGCCATACTATTACAGAATTGCTGTACCCGGCCATAATATTACAGAATTGCTAAAATTCACATACTATTACAGAATTGCCAGACCCGCCATACTATCACAGAATTGCTGTACCCGGCCATGCGTTTCCGTGGCTAAGCTTACTTAGTGTTAAAGCGCTGGTGAAAACACTCGGTTCAAATTCTGTCATGTTTATTAATGAAGTGCTTGTGTATGCACCATTCATATGATGCACGTTTCTCTGTTGCCACTGACCTAATTATGACTCCCGCTGATCCTCGGTTTGATTTTCATTGACCGGTACATTATTGGCAATGCCACTCATCAAGTAAAACGACCCGGCATGGATCTTGCTAGGCAATTTTTGAGACGACAAAGTAAATTTAAAAAAACGAATCTAACAACAATTCCATTACTAATATACGCACTCACACACACATTTCAGACAAAGAATTATTCATTATTTAAATCTAAAAATGCTTGGTAATTTCTAATAATTTTTTGGCGATATTGTTTGATTAATAAAACAAGCAATTTTGGTGCCTTTTTCCGCTTCAGACAAAGGACATTTTAGAGCATTTTCGAGTACGCAGTGGCTCGTATGGGTTTTGACAAATAGAGAGGGAAGTAATAATGTTGAATAACTGTTACAAAAATAAATAATGATTACGGCCCCTTGACAAGCTTTTATTATTTATATTTAAAATATAAGCAAAAACGTGTACCAAAACTCTTTATATTCGGCCCTGAGAGGTCGCAGATTTTGCTAAATGAACTTTTGATGTACATTTGGCAGGCCAGACCTACAAATGATATATACATCATGGGTCTAGGACATATGGTTGTTTAGATATAGGGCGCGCCTCATTAATATAGCTTATATAGTAAAAACGGTACCTAAAATGCCCCCTTTTTTGGCCCTCAGAGGTCAGATCGCGAAATGCACTTTTGTTGCACACATGGCAGGCCAAGACCTACAAAATGATATATACATCATGGGTCTAGGTACTTATGGTTGTTGAGATCTAGGGTGATGACGGACAGACAGACAGACAAGAAAATTTGGGACAATAGAGCATTTTTTTTCTGAAATGCTCTAAAAATACTCGACGAAATATAATCTAGCATTCGGTAACTTTTTAACTTACCTCCCTGGAACTTGAAAAATCTACAGGTGCAATTATGGTGGAAATTTTACTTAAAGAACTGTCAGATTCGGGCATATGTCTAGATGATATGAGGGGACAAGGCTACGATAACAGAGCGAACATGCGGGGAATACATAATGAATTCTACAAAGTTAAAGAGCTACACTGAAGAGCCTTTTATGTCCCATGCAATGCGCATTCGTTGAATTTGGTGGTGAATGATGCCAAACTGTTGTTTAGAAGCAGTAAGGTTTTTTGAGGTAATTCAAAATATATACACCTGCTTCAACGCATCGCTGGAATGTATTGTTAGAATATGTCCAAAAACAAAAAGAGGCAGCAGGTTTAACTGTTAATAAGTTATGTGAAACACGTTGGGAAAGTCGAGAATGCTGTGAAGGTAATTCGATATCAAACAATTGAAATGTACGATGCACTCGTTTCAATTGCTGATGACATTTCATTTTCTGGGAACACGTGGAACCAAGTCCCGTGCAGAAACTAAGGGAATAGCACATAAAATGCTCGATTTCAAGTTTATTAGTGATTTGGTATGATGTTTTATTTGAGATCAATATATCTAGCAAAACATTTTAAGAAAAGATCTTGATTTAAAGAAATCAATTCAACTATTGAATGCAACTAAAACTATGCTCCAGAATTATAGAACAGATATAGGTTTTGCCAAAGCAATTACAACAGCTAAATCATTGGCTGAACAATTTGGTATTATAATTTCCCTACGGAAATACAAATAAGATCTCGACTAAGAAAGAAACAATTTGACTATGAAGTTTCAGACGATCCCATTCTCGAGCCAGAAATGAATTTCAGATAGTGGATACCGCAATTCAATCAGGGTAATGATCGATTGTGGCGCAGTTAACATCTCATAGCGCGATTGATTTGGATTTTTTGTATGACATTTAAAACTGGAGAAATGTGATAAACGAGAGGTTTTTAAAGATTTAACATCTGAAAAACGAAGATTCAGCAGACATTAATTCAACAGAACTGTGCGATGAATTATTTGTTTTATCAAGGAGAATTACAGAAAAATCAAGCCATAGAGTTATATTAGACTATCTATGTGGAATGGGCGTGGTTGCTCTTTTCCGAATGTGTACGTGGCATTGCGAATTTTGCTTACACCCTGATAATAGGGGCGAGTGCAGAGAAAAGCTTTTCGTAACTCAAACTCATAAAAACATATCTACGTTCTACCATGTCTCAGGATCGTTTGGTTGGTTTAGCTACACTACAGAGAAAACGATTGCAGAAGATTTGAATCTGCCTGAAGTAATTGAAGAGTTTGCCTCGTAAAAGCTAGAAAAAGCATATTTTTCTGAATTCTTCAATCTTTTTAATGCTTAATAAACATGATATTTTATTTTTTATTTTTCTATTAATTTTTTTAAATTTAGCAAAAAAAAAAAAAAAAACTTCCTTTAAAATACACTACGTATACTTAAAATTCATCTTTTATACTCTTTATAAAATTGCAAAATTTTAAAAATTTGTTATGAAGAATGAAGACCAGTATTGAAACTATAAATATATCATATATTATTTTCATAATTTGGATTTACTAAAATAAATAGCATTTAAAGATTTTTCTTAGAAAAATGAAACTAAAAAAGGGCGACCTTTTTGTCCTTGCCTATATCACAAAAATGTCTAAAGCCGGCACTTATGTTTCTCTATACTTATAAGACGCATTTGTTGTCTGTCTGTCTGTCTGTTCTCTTATAACTCAAGATCCAGAAAAACAAATAACGTGAAATTTGTTACACATACACATAATTACATGGGGAAGGTTATAGGACAGGTTTTGTTTCATCTCGATGGGTAGTTTAATTGTAATTAATTTTTATTTATTTTAGTATTTTACTATATTAAAGTAATCTCGACGGCGCCATAAAAAAATTCCTCTGTGACGTCATTTCCCAATGATCGAATAGAACTTGCACGCTGGTGCTGTATTGTGCCTTTGTGATGCAAAGAATTGTTGATGTTTTTTCATGCTCTCTGATGTGTACAGTTTGAGGAAGGTAAAGGAATGAAGAAGGATTTTAGAAGAAGTTTCAGCTTCACACAATATATATATATATATATATATATATATATATATATATATAGAGAGAGAGAGAGAGAGAGAGAGAGAGAGAGAGAGAGAGGGGGGGAGGGAGAGAGAGGAAAAGAGGGTAGGAGGGAGGGAGGGGAGGGGGAGAGAGGAGGGAGGGGGAATGGACAGGGGGGAGAAAAGAGGGGAAAGAGGGAGATGGGAGAGGGAGCAGGGGGAGAGGGAGCAGGGGAGAGGGAGAGAGAAAGGAAGGAGGGAGAGAGAGGGAGGGAGAGAGAAAAAGAGTGAGGGGGCAGGGAGGGAGAGAGAGGGAATGTGGGAGGCAGGAAGGGGGAGAGAGGGGGAGGGGAGAGAGAGGGAGGGGGAAAGGGGGAGGGAGGGGAGAAAGGAGGGGAGAGAGGGGTTAGGGAGGGAGAGAGAGGGGGAGGGAAGGAGAGAGGGAGAAATAGGAGGAAGGAGATAAAGAGAAAGAGGGGGCAGGGAGGGAGAGGGAGGGAGGGAGAGAGAGAGGGGAAGGGAGAGAGGGGGTAGGGAGAAACAGAAGGTAAACAGAAAACCTTATTTTAAACTCCAAGCAAAGCCGGGTACTTGCAACTAGTATCATATAATTGTCAAGTCTATTTTGCTATCGCCCATTACACATTAGCTCATTATACACTTCTATCGCCCATTACACATATGCTCATTACACACATATAGCCCATTACACATATGCTCATTACACACAGCTATCTCTCAACACACATCTTTAGGCCAACGAACATATGCTCATTAAACACAGCTATCGCCCATTAAACATTAGCTCATTATACACTTCTATCGCCCATTACACATATGCATATAACACTCAGCTATCGCCCAACGAAATTATGCTCATTACACACAGATATCACCTATTACATATATGCTCATTACACACAGCTATCGCCCAACGAACATATGCTCATTACACACAGCTATCGCCCAACACACTTATACTCATTACACAGCTATCGCCCATTACACATATGCTCATTACACACAACTATCGCCCAACGAACATATGCTCATTACACACAACTATCGCCCATTACACATATGCTCATTACATACAGACATCACCCAACGAGCATATGGTCATAACACTCAGCTATCGCCCAACACACTTATACTCATTACACACAGCTATCGCCCATTACACATATGCTCATTACACACAACTATCGCCCAACGAACAGGCGCTCACACAACTATCGCCCAGTACACATATGCTCATTACATACAGCTATCACCCAACGCAGAGCATATGCTCATAACACACAGCTATCGTATATCGCCCAACAAACGGCTCTTACCCAACATATACAGCTATCGCCCAATACAAATATGCTCATTACACACAGCTATAGCCCAACGAACATAAAAAACACACATCACAACAATGACAGATCATCACAAGTTCAGTCCACACATCACAACAATGACAGATCATCACTAAAGTTCAGTACACACATCACAACAATGACAGATCGTCACAATAGTTCAGTACACACATCACAACAATGACAGATCATCACTAAAGTTCAGTACACACATCACAACAACGACAGATCAAAGTTCAGTACACACTTATAGGCCTATAGAAATATTTGTTTCCTTCCAAAAATAATAAATATTTTTTTAAAAATTCTCAACAATATTACATACTATTACAGATTTGCTATACCCGGCCATACTATTACAGGATTGCTGTATTCGGCCATACGATTACAGGATTGCTGTACTCCGGCCATACTATTACAGAATTGCTATACCCGGCCATACTATTACAGAATTGCTATACCCGGCCATACTATTACAGAATTGCTGTACCCGGCCATAATATTACAGAATTGTTGTACCCGGCCATACTATTACAGAATTGCCAGACCCGGCCATACTATCACAGAATTGCTGTACCCGGCCATGCGTTTCCGTGGCTAAGCTTACTTTAGTGTTAAAGTATTGAGAAAACACTCGGTTCAAATTCTGTCATAAGCATAATCGAAGTGCTTGTGTATGTGTACCATTCATATGATGCACGTTTCTCTGCTGCCACTGACCTAATTATGATTCCCGCTGATCCTCGGTTTGATTTTCATTGACTCGGTACATTATTGGCAATGCCACTCATCAAGTAAAACGACCAAAGATGGATCTTCTTTGCTAGGCAATTTTTGAGGATTTGACAAAAGTTAAATTTAAAAAAAAACGAATCTAACAACACCACACACACATACGCACTCACACACAATATTTCAGACAAAGAATTATTCATTATTTAAATCTAAAAAAAACAAAGGAAAATTTAATAATTTTTGCGATATTGTTTGATTAATAAAACAAGCAATTTAAGTCTTTTCCGTTTCGTGACAAAGGACATTTTAGAGCATTTTCGAGTACGCAGTGGCTCATACGGGTTTTGACAAATAGAGAGGGGAAGTAATAATGTTGAATAACTGTTACAAAAATAAATAATGATTACGCCCTTTGACAAGCTTTTATTATTTATATTTAAAATATAAGCAAAAACGGTACCAAAAACTCTCTTATATTCGGCCCTGAGAGGTCAGATCGCTAAATGAACTTTTGATGTACACTTGGCAGGCCAAGACCTACAAAATGATATATACATCATGGGTCTTAGGACATATGGTTGCTTAGATATATAGGGCGCTCCTTTATTAATATAGCTTATATAGTAAAAACGGTACTTAAATGCCCCCTTTTTGGCCCTCAGAGGTCAGGATCGCGAAATGGACTTTTGCCGCACACATGGCAGGCCAAGACCTACAAAATGATATATACATCATGGGTCTAGGACTTATGGTTGTTGAGATCTAGGGTGATGACGGACAGACAGACAGACAGACAAAACGGGGGACAATAGAGCATTTTTTTCGAAAATGCCTAAAAATACGGACGAAATATAATCTAGCATTCGGTAACTTTTTAACTTACCTCCCTGGAACTTGAAAAATCTACAGGTGCAATTATGGTGAAATTTTACTTAAAGAACTGTCAGATTCGGGCATATGTCTAGATGATATGAGGGGACAAGGCTACGATAACAGAGCGAACATGTGCGGGGAATACATAATGAATTCTAAGCAAAAGTTAAAGAGTTACACTGAAGAGCCTTTAAGTCCTATGCAATGCGCATTCGTTGAATTTGGTGGTGAATGATGCCGTAAACTGTTGTTTAGAAGCAGTAAGGTTTTTTGAGGTAATTCAAAATATATACACCTTTTTCTGCTTCACCGCATCGCTGGAATGTATTGTTAGAATATGTCCTAAACAAAGAGGCAGCAGGTTTAACTGTTAATAAGTTATGTGAAACACGTTGGGAAAGTCGAGTGAATGCTGTGAAGGTAATTGATATCAAACAATTGGAAATGTACGATGCACTCGTTTCAATTGCTGATGACATTTCATTTTCTGGAACACGTGGAACCAAACCCGTGCAGAAACTAAGGGAATAGCACATAAAATGCTCGATTTCAAGTTTATTAGTGATTTGGTATGATGTTTTATTTGAGATCAATATATCTACAAACATTTGAAGAAAAAGATCTTGATTTAAAGAAATCAATTCAAACTATTGAATGCAACTAAAACTATGCTCCAGAATTATAGAACAGATATAGGTTTTGGCTAAAGCAATTACAACAGCTAAATCATTGGCTGAACAATTTGGTATTGAGTAATTTCCCTACGGAAATACAAATAAGATCTCGACTAAGAAAGAAACAATTTGACTATGAAGTTTCAGATGATCCCATTCTCGAGTCAGAAATGAATTTCAGATAGTGGATACCGCAATTCAATCAGGTAATGATCGATTTAAGCAGTTAATATCTCATAGCGATTGATTTGGATTTTTGTGGCGACATTTAAAACTGAGAAATGTGATAAACGAGAGGTTTTAAAGATTTAACATCTGAAAACGAAGATTCAGCAGACATTAATTCAACAGAACTGTGCGATGAATTATTTGTTTTATCAAGGAGAATTACAGAAAAATCAAGCCATAGAGTTAATAGACTATCTATGTGGAATGGGCGTGGTTGCTCTTCCTGAATGTGTACGTGGCATTGCGAATTTTGCTTACACCCCCCGATAATAGGGGCGAGTGCAGAGAAAAAGTTGCAACTCAAACTCATAAAAACATATCTACGTTCTACCATGTCTCAGGATCGTTTAATATTAGCTACAATATCTACAGAGAAAATGATTGCAGAAGATTTGAATCTGCCTGAAGTAATTGAAGAGTTTGCCTCTGCAAAAGCTAGAAAAGCATATTTTTCTTGAATTTCTTCAATCTTTTTTAATGCTTAATAACATGATATTTTATTTTTATTTTTCATTACTTTTTAACTTAGCAAAAAAAAAAACTTCCTAAAATACACTACGTATACTTAAAATTCATCTTTTATACTTTTATAAAATTGCAAAATTTTAAAAATTTGTTATGAAGAATGAAGACCAGTAATAAAACTATAAAATATATCATATATTATTTTCATAATTTGGATTTACTTCAAAATAAATAGCATTTAAAGATTTTTCTTAGAAAATGAAACTTAAAAAGGGCGACCTTTTTGTCCTTGCCTATATCACAAAAATGTCTAAAGCCGGCACTTATGTTTCTCTCTATACTTATAAGACGCATTTGTTGTCTGTCTGTCTGTCTGTTCCCTTATAACTCAAGATCCAGAAAAACAAATAACGTGAAATTTGTTACACATACACATAATTACATGGGGAAGGTTATAGGACAGGTTTTGTTTCATCTCGATGGGTAGTTTAATTGTAATTAATTTTTATTTATTTTAGTATTTTACTATATTAAAGTAATTCCTGACGTATGCCATAAAAAATTTCTGTGACGTCATTTCCCAATGATCGAATAGAACTTGCACGCTGGTGCTGTATTGTGCCTTTGTGATGCAAAGAATTATTGATGTTTTTTCATGCTCTCTGATGTGTACAGTTTGAGGAAGGTAAAGGAATGAAGAAGGATTTAGAAGAAGTTTGAAGCCATAATAATATGTATATATATATATATATATATATATATATATATATATAGAGAGAGAGAGAGAGAGAGAGAGAGAGAGGGGGGGAGGGAGAGAGGAAAAAGAGGGTAGGAGGGAGGGAGGGAGGGGGAGAGAGGAGGGAGGGGGAATGACAGGGGGAGAAAAGGAGGGGGAAAGAGGAGATGGGAGAGGGAGCAGGGGGGAGAGAGGGAGCAGGGGGAGAGGGAGAGAGAAAGGAAGGGAGGGAGAGAGAGGGGAGGGAGAGAGAAAAAGAGAGGGAGGGGGCAGGGGAGGGAGAGAGAGGGAATGTGGGAGGGAGGAAGGGGAGAGAGGGGGAGGAGAGAGAGAGGTGGAAAGGGGAGGGAGGAGAAAGGAGGAGAGAGGGGTTAGGGAGGGAGAGAGAGGGGAGGGAAGGAGAGAGGGAGAAATAGAGGAAGAGATAAAGAGAAAGAGGGGCAGGGAGGGAGAGGGAGGGAGGGAGAGAGAGAGGGGAAGGGAGAGAGGGGGTAGGGAGAAAACAGAAGGTAAACAGAAACCTTATTTTAAACCCGGGCAAAGCCGGGTACTTGCAACTAGCATCATATAATTGTCAAGTCTACTTTTGCTATCGCCCATTACACATTAGCTCATTATACACTTCTCTATCGCCCATTACACATATGCTCATTACACACATATATAGCCCATTACACATATGCTCATTACACACAGCTATCTCTCAACACACATCTTTAGGCCAACGAACATATGCTCATTAAACACAGCTATCGCCCATTAAACATTAGCTCATTATACACTTCTATCGCCCATTACACATATGCATATAACACTCAGCTATCGCCCAACGAAATTATGCTCATTACACACAGATATCACCCATTACACATATGCTCATTAGCACAGCTATCGCCCAACGAACATATGCTCATTACACACAGCTATCGCCCAACACACTTATACTCATTACACACAGCTATCGCCCATTACACATATGCTCATTACACACAACTAACTATCGCCCAACGAACATATGTCCATTACACAACTATCGCCCATTACACATATGCTCATTACATACAGACATCACCCAACGAGCATATGGTCATAACACCAGCTATCGCCCAACACACTTATACTCATTACACACAGTTATCGCCCATTACACATAGGCGCTCATTACACACAACTATCGCCCAACGAACATATGCTCATAACACACAACTATCGCCCAGTACACATATGCTCATTACATACAGCTATCACCCAACGAGCATATGCTCATAACACAATAGCTATCGTATATCGCCCAACAAACGGCTCTTACCCAACATACAGCTATCGCCCAATACAAATATGCTCATTACACACAGCTATAGCCCAACGAACATAAAAAACACACATCACAACAATGACAGATCATCACAAAAGTTCAGTCCACACATCACAACAATGACAGATCATCACTAAAGTTCAGTACACACATCACAACAATGACAGATCGTCACAATAGTTCAGTACACACATCACAACAATGACAGATCATCACTAAAGTTCAGTACACACATCACAACAACGACAGATCAAAGTTCAGTACACACTTATAGCCTATAGAAATATTTGTTTCCTTCCAAAGTAAATAATAAATATTTTTTAAAATTTCAACAATATTACATACTATTACAGATTTGCTATACCCGGCCATACTATTACAGGATTGCTGTACCCGGCCATACGATTACAGGATTGCTGTACCCGGCCATACTATTACAGAATTGTTATACCCGGCCATACTATTACAGAATTGCTATACCCGGCCATACTATTACAGAATTGCTGTACCTGGCCATAATATTACAGAATTGCTGTACCCGGCCATACTATTGGCGAATTGCCAGACCCGGCCATACTATCACAGAATTGCTGTACCCGGCCATGCGTTTCCGTGGCTAAGCTTACTTTAGTGTTAAAGTATTGAGAAACACTCGGTTCAAATTCTGTCATGTTTATTAATGAAGTGCTTGTGTATGTACCATTCATATGATGCACGTTTCTCTGCTGCCACTGACCTAATTATGATTCCCGCTGATCCTCGGTTTGATTTTCATTGACTCGGTACATTATTGGCAATGCCACTCATCAAGTAAAACGACCAAAGATGGATCTTTTGCTAGGCAATTTTTGAGGATTTGACAAAAGTTAAATTTAAAAAAACGAATCTAACAACAATTCACACACACATACGCACTCACACACACATTTCAGACAAAGAATGACCATTATTTAAATCTAAAAAAAACAAAGGAAAATTTAATAATTTTTGCGATATTGTTTGATTAATAAAACAAGCAATTTAAGTCTTTTCCGTTTCAGACAAAGGACATTTGTGAGCATTTTCGAGTACGCAGTGGCTCGTATGGGTTTTGACAAATAGAGAGGGAAGTAATAATGTTGAATAACTGTTACAAAATAAATAATGATTACGCCCCTTTGACAAGCTTTTATTTATATTTAAAATATAAGCAAAAACGGTACCAAAAACTCTCTTATATTCGGCCCTGAGAGGTCAGATCGCTAAATGAACTTTTTGATGTACACTTGGCAGGCCAAGACCTACAAAATGATATATACATCATGGGTCTAGGACATATGGTTGCTTAGATATAGGGCGCCTCATTAATATAGCTTATATAGTAAAAAACGGTACTTAAAATGCCCCCTTTTTTGGCCCTCAGAGGTCAGATCGCGAAATGGACTTGCTGCACACATGGCAGGCCAAGACCTACAAAATGATATATACATCATGGGTCTAGGACTTATGGTTGTTGAGATCTAGGGTGATGACGGACAGACAGACAGACAGGTAGACAAAATTGGGGGACAATAGAGCATTTTTTTCGAAAATGCTCTAAAATACTGACGAAATATAATCTAGCATTCAATCCTTTAAACTTACCTCCCTGGAACTTGAAAAATCTACAGGTGCAATTATGGTGGAAATTTTACTTCAAAAGAACTGTCAGATTCGGGCATATGTCTAGATGATATGAGGGGACAAGGCTACGATAACAGAGCGAACATGCGGGGAATACATAATGAATTCTAAGCAAAAGTTAAAGAGCTACACTGAAGAGCCTTTTATGTCCCATGCAATGCGCATTCGTTGAATTTGGTGGTGAATGATGCCGTAAACTGTTGTTTAGAAGCAGTAAGGTTTTGATAATTCTAAAATATATACACCTTTTTTTCTGCTTCAACGCATCGCTGGAATGTATTGTTAAAATATGTCCAAAACAAAGAGGCAGCAGGTTTAACTGTTAATAAGTTATGAAACACGTTGGGAAAGTCGAGTGAATGCTGTGAAGGTAATTCGATATCAAACAATTGAAATGTACGATGCACTCGTTTCAATTGCTGATGACATTTCATTTTCTGGAACACGTGGAACCAAGTCCCGTGCAGAAACTAAGGGAATAGCACATAAAATGCTCGATTTCAAGTTTATTAGTGATTTGATATGATGTTTTATTTGAGATCAATATATCTAGCAAAACATTTTAAGAAAAAGATCTTGATTTAAAGAAATCAATTCAACTATTGAATGCAACTAAAACTATGCTCCAGAATTATAGAACAGATATAGGTTTTGCCAAAGCAATTACAACAGCTAAATCATTGGCTGAACAATTTGGTATTGAGTGCAATTTCCTACGGAAATACAAATAAGATCTCGACTAAGAAAGAAACAATTTGACTATGAAGTTTCAGAGATCCCATTCTCGAGCCAGAAATGAATTTCAGATAGTGATACCGCAATTCAATCAGGTAATGATCGATTTAAGCAGTTAACATCTCATAGCGATTGATTTGGATTTTGTATGACATTTAAAACTGGAGAAATGTGATAAACGAGAGGTTTTTAAAGATTTAACATCTGAAAACGAAGATTCAGCAGACATTAATTCAACAGAACTGGTGCGATGAATTATTTGTTTTATCAAGGAGAATTACAGAAAATCAAGCCATAGAGTTATATTAGACTATCTATGTGGAATGGGCGTGGTTGCTCTTTTTCCGAATGTGTACGTGGCATTGCGAATTTTGCTTACACCCCGATAATAGGGGCGAGTGCAGAGAAAAAGTTTTTCAACTCAAACTCATAAAAACATATCTACGTTCTACCATGTCTCAGGATCGTTTGGTTGGTTTAGCTACAATATCTACAGAGAAAACGATTGCAGAAGATTTGAATCTGCCTGAAGTAATTGAAGAGTTTGGCTTCTGCAAAAGCTAGAAAAGCATATTTTTCTTGAATTCTCTTCAATCTTTTTAATGCTTAATAAACATGATATTTTATTTTTTTTATTTTTCATTACTTTTTTAACTTAGCAAAAAAAAAACTTCCTAAAAATACACTACGTATACTTAAAATTCATCTTATACTTTTATAAAATTGCAAAATTTTAAAATTTGTTATGAAGAATGAAGACCAGTAATAAAACTATAAATATATCATATATTATTTTCATAATTTGGATTTACTTCAAAATAAATAGCATTTAAAGATTTTTCTTAGAAAATGAAACTAAAAAGGGCGACCTTTTGTCCTTGCCTATATCACAAAAATGTCTAAAGCCGGCACTTATGTTTCTCTATACTTATAAGACGCATTTGTTGTCTGTCTGTCTGTCTGTTCCCCCTATAACTCAAGATCCAGAAAAACAAATAACGTGAAATTTGTTACACATACACATAATTGTAAAAGGTTATAGACAGGTTTGTTTCATCTCGATGGGTAGTTTAATTGTAATTAATTTTTTATTTATTTTAAGATTTTACTATATTAAAGTAATCTCGACGGCGCCATAAAAAAATTCCTCTGTGACGTCATTTCCCAATGATCGAATAGAACTTGCACGCTGGTGCTGTATTGTGCCTTTGTGATGCAAAGAATTGTTGATGTTTTTCATGCTCTCTGATGTGTACAGTTTGAGGAAGGTAAAGGAATGAAGAAGGATTTTAGAAGAAGTTTGAAGCCATAATAATAAGTATATATATATATATATATATATATATATATATAGAGAGAGAGAGAGAGAGAGAGAGAGAGAGAGGGGGGGAGGGAGAGAGGAAAAAGAGGGAGGGAGGGAGGGAGGGGGAGAGAGGGAGGGAGGGGGAATGGACAGGGGGAGAAAAGGAGGGGGAAAGAGGGAGATGGGAGAGGGAGCAGGGGGAGAGGGAGCAGGGGGAGAGGGAGAGAGAAAGGGAAGGGAGGGAGAGAGAGGGGAGGGAGAGAGAAAAAAGAGTGAGGGGCAGGGAGGGAGAGAGAGGGAATGTGGGAGGGAGGAAGGGGGAGAGAGGGGAGGGAGGGAGAGAGAGGTGGAAAGGGGAGGGAGGGAGAAAGGAGGGAGAGAGGGGGTTAGGGGAGGGAGAGAGAGGGGAGGGAAGGAGAGAGGGAGAAATAGGAGGAAGAGATAAAGAGAAAGAGGGGGCAGGGAGGGAGAGGGAGGGAGGGAGAGAGAGAGGGGAAGGGGAGAGAGGGGGTAGGGAGAAAACAGAAGGTAAACAGAAACCTTATTTTAAACCCGGGCAAAGCCGGGTACTTGCAACTAGTATCATATAATTGTCAAGTCTATTTTGCAATTTTTTTTTCAAATTCAATTGATTGAGTTACTGTTTCAAAGAATACTGACAACTATTTACAATTAGTTATTCCATTGATAAATTCATTTAACAATTGATAAATTTTTTAATATTTATATTTTAGTGGCAGTTTAATAGTGAGTTTATTTAAGTTTCAATAAAATTTTAATTGTTGTTAATTAAAATGAGTGGCTTACTACCAATCTAAGATTTGGTGGACTACTTTATTGTGGGAGTGAGGGAATAAAATGTCAAAATATAAAGGACGTTCTTTTATGACTACCTATTATAACATCATTCCTTAATGTACTTTGTAATTTACAACGTTTTGTTTTAAACATAAAAACAGTAGAAAATGTCGCAATGACTTCAGTTCATTTGTAGATAATTTAGTTAATCGTGGCCTAACTGTAATTGTGTCTATCACCTGCTCCATTAACACTGAGTTCAACGCTGAACATCTAACGTTGTTTTATCACTCTAAGGGAAATAATCTGGCATAAATAGTTGTTTGTTTCGGTCATGCCCTTTTAAAGTAGGGGACTTGTATCGCTATGACGTTTAAAACACAGGTATCGTGGACAATATAAATTAAACTAAACACACGCGCACACACACACACACACACACACACAAACAAACTAGAAAATGTACATGCAGGACTATTAAACATTATCATAAACTGCTAACTAAATAAATGATTACAAATTACCTTTGCGTTGAGCTGTGTGTGACGACCGCCACTAAACTGAAATCTCTGCCCCTAACATCACTACCGCCATCATGACTAGACAAACCAGAAGACAACCTAAACGCCATCCAGTTGAAAATACCTATCAAAATTAAATTCTTAACATGGCCCCCTACAGGCACGTTAACGAAGAGCCTGTCCTAAATATCTTTAAAACTTTTCGCCTAAGATCCAAAAAGAACGTGAGTACAGATCATCCAATCGTGGGACTTCAGTAAACCACACAGGGTTTATCCCTAAGAAAAGAATCAAAACATTATAAATAACTTTTATAGAAACTGAACATTACAAATTGTCCTCTATTTAATAGAACATTGAACATTTCAAACTGCCAATTATTTTATAGATAAATGGAACATTTCAAATTGCTCATAATTCAATAGACAAATGAACATTTAAATGTGTCCAGTATTTAATAGAAAATTGAACATTTTAATTCGTCCACTATTTTATAGTTAAATTGAACATTTCCATATTGCCACATTATTCAATTGAAAAAATAAAAACACGCAAAATTTCCCATTATCAGTTTGTCGCGATGGCCCCATATTGGAAGACACTGATTGAGAATTGTTTTTTTTTTGCTTGTTTGTCACACATGTCTTACAATTGTATTCCCAGGTGTTAATCCATCAGTCTTTGACCAACTTGGAGGAAATGGTCTGTGATTGTTACAATGACCTACTCTGAGCCAAAGCCTGTACCATCATGTCGACAGACTCGTACCTGTGTTTACATGAAGCCCATTGTTTAAACAATATCATTCAAACATAGATGGCGCTGGAATCATTTTCTAGTAGATAGTGATTCAGTATTTTATAAACATAACATGAGAAAGGCTTCAACATTATCACTAACTATGTACTTACCCTCTAGACGTCATAGTGTCCATTCAAGAGTTACTTTGTCCAGTTTTACTCTGTGACATGGAGATGGTTAGACGCAGCCCCGTAGCCAAGGGGGTGGCACTGGGGGCCGTGCCCCGCTAGATGTGGAGTGCCCCCGCAGAAAAAAGAAGAAAAAGAGGGAAAATAAATATTGGTGACCCCCCCTGCTGACTTTGACCTAGCTGCGGGCCTGGTCAGACGGCGAAAGTTATGTAGAAATATGTTGAGACTTAAACCAAAGAAAAGAAAATTAGCAAAACAGACAAAATAGATTTCGAAAATGAAGTAAGCTCATAACACCTGAGTTCTTTTATTAGATGATAATCTAAATTGTGTATTTACTTTAAGCAGTATTTTACATTAATGAAAAATAAAGTGCGAAAAAAAGGGAAAAACGCAGTCGTAAATAGCATTGAGGTATAGGTGGCCAAATAATGTAGAGCACCTCACTTGCCGACCTGAAAATCAATGGCTCGAACAAAAATAATTTTTCTAGGTCCTGATTAACAATTGGTACGAGTAGTATACAATAATTAACGATAATTTATAAATAATAAAACACTATTACCGGCATTAGTGATAACTGGTGTGATGTACATTTTTACAGCAAAGTGGCATGGAGGCAACGTCCAATCGGTTTTATATAAAAATAGCACACACACACACACACACACACACACACACACATATGTATATATTATTTATGCAAATGTTTAGTTCAACCCACCGCTATTTATGGCGGGTTCACAGAAAGTTGGACTAGTATTGACAGGGAATGATCACAGAAAGTTGGACTAGTATTGACAGGAATGATCACAGAAAGTTGGACTAGCTGACAGGGAATGATCACAGAAAGTTGGACTAGTATTGATAGGGGGATCACACTGAAAGTTGAACTAGTATTGACAGGGGGGGGATCACCGAAAGTTGTACTAGTATTGACAGGGAATGATCACAGAAAGTTGGACTAGTATTGATAGGGGGATCACCGAAAGTTGAACTAGTATTGACAGGGGGGATCACCGAAAGTTGAACTAGTATTGACAGGGAATGATCACAGAAAGTTGACTAGTATTGAAAGAGAATGATTACCGAAAGTTGGACTAGTATTGATGTGGAGCGATCAACGAAAGTTGGACAAGTATTGACATGGAGGGAATCACAAAAGTTGGACTATCGACAGGGGGATCACCGAAAGTTGAACTAGTATTGACAGAGAATGATTAATGAAAGTTGGACTAGTATTGGCAGGGAATGATCACATAAAGTTGACTAGTATTGACAGGGGGGATCACCGAAAGATGAACTAGTATTGACAGGGGGATAACAGAAAGTTGGACTGGCATTGACAGGGAGGGATCACCGAAAGTTGTACTCTTATTGACATGGGGAATCACCGAAAGTTGAAACTAGTATTGACAGGGTGTTACGGGTTCTATAATGATAATACTTGTAGAAGGTGTAATAATTCAGACAACTCAAATTATGAAGTTAACTCCAGTGAAGTAACATCAACAATCATTTAATACTTGAACATAAACTGACATAAAGGTGAATCCAGGAGGAGTACAATATGCACCAAACATGCATCCATCTACATCGATGCCCAAAGCTAGACTTACTAGAACATGCATCCGCATCCTATGATGCAATGAGCTCGACTGATTATAAAACAAACCATGTGCTCCCAACTGTCGGTTTAATATACGTCATTTGTACTAAATGACGTATACACTAAAATCTACAATAAACTACATACTACAAGATGGCGGAATGACGCCATAGCTACCGTGGTGGGCGAAGCCTACCGAATTGCGTCATCAAGCTATTTCTCCACATTCCTCCCCTCTAATCCAAGCATGATGTAATCATGTAAAACCCAATACTAATGCCGACAACAGGTAGCCACATGAAACAAAGTTCAACCATAGAACATACCAAAATCATCATAACAACAAATAATTTATACAATGATCAATTAAATCAATATTGCATGGAATTATAAATCAATACATGTAAACAATATAATAAATATCATCAATCATATATGTATGAACATATTGAATTTAATTAAAATTTCTCGTCAATTTTTTTTGTCACTGATATTTATTATTTTATTATATTTTTTTTTCTATGTAATTTTTTTTCTTCTCATGCACCTGTATATCTTTCTCTTTGTATTATCTTTTTTTCAAGTTCTGTCACTAGTTATTCTTCAATTTTCTAAAAAATGCTCTATTGTCCCTTGTTTTGTCTGTCCGTCATCACTCCTAGATCTCAGCAACTATAAGTCCTAGACCCATGATGTATATATCATTTTGTAGGTCTTGGCCTGCCAAGTGTACACCAAAAGTCCATTTCGCGATAGGACCTCTGAGGCCGGGCTTCAGGGCTCCTAAGGGGCTTATACATTATATATACACCTTGTACGTTCAATAACCCATTCATTTGGTGCGAGCATACTGCAGCACGTAGTTTCACCTAAGATTATTAAGAAACTCATCAAATGAAATAGTAAGCTTGTGTTCTGCGTTTAATTGAAAGTATCAGAGCTATGCAACAATTGACGGAGTTTTCGGACGATTAAATGACTATAATTTAGAATGTTTTCAATTATGAGTCCTATTTCAGTAACCACAAATCACTTGTAGTTAGATTTAAGAGACAATACTTTTTTTTTCAAATATAAAAAGAAACGTCTTTATAATTTTTTTACAGATATATGCATTACACAATTGAATTTATAAACATTTCCAAAATTTACAAATATTTACTGAAAGCTAACAAACGTACTGATACATAACACGAAAATGCGCTAACACGTCCTGTGTCCAGAATGGAACAGGCTTAATTGCTTGTTTAATTGCTTGTCCTTTTTTATCATAATCAGTGGCGTCACTAGGGGTGCGGGGGGTGCGATCGCACCGGGTGACACCTCACGAGGGGTGACACCCTAACTGCAAAATATCTAGTTTACCTATATTCTTATTTGTAATTTAAAATAATTCAAAGCCGTATTTAATTTTTATAAAAAATAAAAATATCTCCGATTATTAACAGACACTGCGTACTTTATTATTAATTATTTTAACGCACTGGCTCCGGATACGTCTAAGATGAACTCGTATGACGAGTTATTTTCTTTTCGCGGGAAATTGCATAACCAAGCAATTTTTTTTTTACTATATATTAATATTGAGTGGGTTAATCGTTTGCCGTGACCCATTTGTATTAACTATATGCGGGTTCGATTCCTCTCAGAGACATATATTTTTTTTTTTTTTAGATTTTTTTTTTTCAGGATTAGGGTTAGGGATAGGGTTAGGGTGTGAGCAATATCTATTGATGGTCCCCGAAAAAAATGTATCTCCCATTATTAACAGTAAATGACGTCATCAACGTCTGCAGTAAATAAGAGTTCTCATTCATTCTGTTTACTGACGACATCAAAGTTTGCTAGACGTATACCGAAAAAATACGTAGTACGTCTTAGACGTATCCGGAGCCAGTGCGTTATTTTAATGAAGTTATTGGTATACTTACACTGACCTATAGATATCAATTATCGCTAAAATCCTGACCCCGGAAACGGAAAAAAATAATAAAGTCGCGTACGTGCATATATATACGGTCTCTGGAAAAAATATGGAGACCGGGGTGTCATGAGAGGGGTGACACCATGAGTTACCGCACCGGGTGACACCAACCCTAGTGACGCCACTGATCATAATCAATAGTTATCATTAAATATAAACATCATATAAACATATACATGCAAACATGTCATCAAATAAACATAATACATCTAACCTACACATAATGGTACACACAATTTCTTACTGCCAGGACATAGTTTGGTTAAGAAAAAAATATTAAAATATCTCCAGATCCCATTAATAGGCTCATTTCTCCGTGGTTGGAATGAAATCATAGTTCGCTCTTCCACCCTGATTATAAATCTTACAATCATTCTTGCAACATCTCAACAAACATGTCCTACATGAACAGTGGTAATGGAGGAATAAATTCTGGTTCATTAAAATCTACTACATGTCTAACATATGGATTTTTAGCGGGGATATCTACTGCAATTATTATAAGTTAGACATCTAACTGTGTTAACATGGTTGTATCGACCAATAGGTGGGTCCTTCCATTCACGGTTTTCATTTCTTTTATTTTCTTTGCCATACGACCATCTATTTGTTTCTCTGGCTTGATCACCATTACGTCTAGATTTCTTGATTTGTACATCATAATACCTTCTTTGTTTCTTTGGACTTTCACTGGGTACAATGTAGTTCTTGTCTCTTTGACAATAAGAGTTAGAGTTCTTCTTTCTTTCAGTATTATAATTCTTGAGGTTTGTTATTCATTGATTTAAGTTCTCCTCTATGACATTCAGTGGTAAATAGATTAATTGATTAATTAATTCACCATCTCTATTTCTGGGTATGGTTCTCTTGGCTACTTTGATATCATTGGCGTTTTTATCTCCAACTGACGATTCTACTTTATCCAATCTGTTAATTTTATCCTTCAAACTTCCATTAATCTTTGTTTGAGAAGCTGTAACCACATCGACTGATTCTATTTTCTAACAAGTTTATTTACAATCCTCTCTATTGCTTCTACCCTAATTGGTAGGTCTTCCGTAGGGTGCAAGTCTTTGATTTAGTACGTAGGTCATTTTCCCTGTCTAAAATCAATTTGTTCAGTTCTGCCTGTATTTTTTACTTCTCTGACTTGAGACGTTTATTTTCCAATTTTAATTTTCGTTTTCTTCACGTATGCTATCTCTATCATGTTTATCATCCTCAGCTTCATTATGCCAGTAACATTGTACCTATGTTCCTCACTTATCCTCTCAACTTCATTAAAGCTGTCCATCAGTTTGTCATTGTCTAATGACACTGTCGATTTTTTCTTCTCTTCATCTTCTTTTTGTCTCTCTTTAAATTTGTTAGAAAAAAATTCACCAGTAAAATTACCTAGCTTGGAAGATGGGGTCATTTTATCACCCTCCACACTGACTCCAGGGGTAGCTATTATACTGCTCTAAACGCCTTTTTTCCTTCAAGTGATTTCTGCCTCTTCTCTCAGTTCCCGTTCTGCTGCTCTTCTCTTCCCTCTCTCTCTCTGTTTTTCTTCCCTCTCTCCTCTGTTTTTCTTCCATCTCTTCTTTTCCTCTTTTCCTTTCTTTCTTCCCCCTCTCTCTCTGTTTTTCTTCCATCTCTTTCTTCTTCACCTCACACTCCCTCACAGAAACCCAGGTCCGTAACTCCTGGCCTGTAAGGCCAAGTGCCTTACCAGCTTCAACATATTTAAAATTGATGACATGGCAGTAACCAAAACCAATTATAACTAATAAATGAAAATGGTTGATACTATATACCATACAAAAAAAATTCTATAATGTCATCAACATACAAGAAAATAACAAAAATAAATACAATACTCTTTTCAAAAACCAGCAAATTAAATGTTTTGGCTGCTCAGGGTGGACCCTATTTTAACCTCTACTGTATTAAATACAGAATTCCACCAAGAACAACAAATGTAGTCAATTACACCAGATTTCAATAATACAATATCCTAATAATAGATATTAAAAAACATGCCAACTTACATATAAAGAAATACACAGTATGCAAATTCTGCTCATTGACTTCGATGGTTGATCCTCGGTGATCCCGGTCCGCGATGTTCGATGTTCTCCGATGATGAAGTTGATCCTCGGTGATATTATGGTGGGGTCCTCTGACGATGAGGAGGTGATTCCCAGCCACACGATAACGTCGGCCCCGTCAGTACACAGCAACTTTGGCCACTTTAAACAGTAAAATTGGCCACTTCAGCAAAAGTAGGGTTGGCCTCTTTCAGCAAACAGTAGGGTTGGCCTCTTCAGCAAAACAGCAAGGTTGGCCTCTTCAGCAAACAATAGGGTTGGCCTCTTCAGCAAACAGCAAGGTTGGCCTCTTCAGCAAACAGCAAGGTTGGCCTCTTCAGCAAACAATAGGGTTGGCCTCTACAGCAAACAGCAAGGTTGGCCTCTTCAGCAAACAAGGTTGGCCTCTTCAGCAAACAATAGGTTGACCTCTTCAGTAAACAGCAAGGCCGGGTTTCCTCTAGCAAACAGCAAGGTTGGCCTCTTCAGCAAACAATAGGGTTGACCTCTTCAGCAAACAGCAAGGTTGGCCTCTTCAGCAAACAGCAAGGTTGGCCTCTTCAGCAAAACAGCAAGGTTGGCCTCTTCAGCAAACAGCGTTGGCCCTTCAGCAAACAGCAAGGTTGGCCTCTTCAGCAAACAGCAAGGTTGGCCTCTTCAGCAAACAGCAAGGCTGGCCTCTTCAGCTAACAGCAAGGTTGGCCTCTTCAGCAAACAGCAAGGTTGGCCTCTTCAGCAAACAGCAAGGTTGGCCTCTTCAGCAAACAGCAAGGTTGGCCTCTTCAACAAGGGGGGATCACTGAAAGTTGGACGAGTATTGACAGGAGTGGATCACTGAAAGTTGAACTAGTATTGACAGGAGGACTTCCGAAAATTGACTAGTATTGACAGGGGATCTCCCGAAAATTGGACTAGTATTGACAGGGGGATCACCGAAAGTTGGACGAGTATTGACAGGGAGTGGACTCGAAAGTTGGACTATGCTGACAGGGGGATCTCCGAAAGTTGGACTAGTATTGACAGGGGCGATCACCGAAAGTTGGACTTGTATTGACAGGGAGGATCACCGAATGTTGGACTAGTATTGACAGGGGTTTGTTATTGTGGTGGAGTATTAAAAGTGCCAACATTTTTTGACGTAATTAAAATGGACAAGCCTAAAGCTGTAATTTTTCTTCATTTTCTCTATTGATAATTCTTATTCATGCAATACACACAAACAATGTACGGTGAATGGTTTTTTCGCTGCTAGGTAACTTTTGTTTCACGATGTACTGAGTGTATAGATCGAAGTAATTATTGTATATTTTGAGTTAACCTGTCAGGATATCTATTGCTCCAATGATATGTACAAACTCTGAATGTATTTCTGCCAATTCTTTTCATTATTCAAAAGTTGCACAACATCTTTATTGCTGATACTGTTCATGTATTGAATGATAATGTTTACTTAATTAATAAAAATGAAGTAATTAAATCTGATTTGATAGTAGGGATTAATATTCTCATTTGAAATTTGGATACATGTTTGAATTTGTTTGTAAATTGGAATTTAGGTCTACTTTATCCTATAAGTTTTTATTTGTGCGTATGGTTTCGTTTTTCATCAATATCAAATAAATGAATAATTAACGTTTCCTTCAAAAAATAAATTTCGACATTGATATCAACCAACAAATTGGGCTGGTGAAAATGTGTGACAGACGGCTCTTCGATTAGGGCTACCCCTAGTCTATGGCATATTTTCCAAGCATTACCCTGTATAGGCAATGATGGATCACCTTGAACACGTCGCTCACTAGGTTCTTTTCCAAAACATGTTATTGTTTTCTGTTTCTCAATTGGTGACACTTCATCGGAAAACAATGCCAGGCTGACAGTCTCATTAGACAGATACCACATGTGATTCTGGAGAATTTTTGTGTGCTGCAATACTGATGTCGTGATCAACAGACTGATATTGCTGCAGGTTCTAAAGCGCAAAAGATCTCCTCCAGGTGCTTCCGCTGCACAGGGTGCTTGAATTCAAGACTTTGTGTACATCAAAGGTTCCAAACTGTACAAATCGTTTGAGTTGGCTCTCTTCTTGGATGTAAGACTGAAAATTTCTCTGATGACGGAGGAAGTAAACTTCGATGGCATAGATCAGCTTAGCCATCCACCTAGCATGATGTACAGGGCCTGGTGCTCTCCAGTGAATGGTTTTTGGTGGATCTCCTAAGATGATCATTGTCAGTTCAATAAGTTATTTATAATGATCTCTGACCTGGGACTTCAAGTCAACGAAATATTTCAGGAAGCTCATCGTGTTTCTCTCGGAAAACATCAGTGCTTGAAGGCAGTTCCAACTTACTATAGTTGTCGCTTATGCGTTCCCAAACTTCTTTTTAAATCTTTTGAAGATAGGCATGCTGCGAGTTAGAAGGACCGCAACACAAACTGAAAGCCTTTGCAAATTCCAGTTCAAGAACATGATGACGACATGCCAGCCACAATAGTTCTCGACCAATACGATTCTCAAGCAGTACACAAGCTCCATTGAAACGACCAGTGTTGATGAAGTGGTGTCGAAGCTCATAGCCTGATGCTTTCTACCAGTGCCCACTGTTCTGACTGACCATAAATAGCATCAGCAGCATTCTGTCCTGTCGCTGATGTTAGTTTAGGAACACCTGGTAATTTTTCACTGCCATCACCAGAAACCAGCACCAGCAAGCGGTCAACTTCTCCAAGACCCAGGATTTCAGGTAAGATTTTTCCATCCCAGTGTAAACTATAGGATAGTCACTCTTGAATGAAACCTTTATATCTGCCGCTTGTTTACACCTGACTTTCTTCTGGCTCTTGCATGGTACTTCGTGAAACTGTCAATGATGAAGGATCATGTCCCAGTACTGCAGCAATAGAATCATCAACGCATAGCTTTCTCAATGATCAGACGTTTGGCTGCGATCCAAGCCACTGGTAACATGCTTAGTGAAATAAGGAAGTATGATAACCAATCTCCGTCTTGTTTGTCCGTTTTTAGTTGAGCTTGACGGTTCATATTCATCTAGACTTCAAATTTATTGGATGATTCACAGCTCTCTGTTTAATTTCCACCTGATTCACCTTCTATAGTTTGTTACTGTCATTTTTTCCTCTTTCTGTTTACGAAGTAGCTGTTTCTGTTGTTTGTGATGGACTCGTTCCTGCTGTGCTGCCATCTCTTTATCTTCACCACTCATGAACATTATATTTGTTGATTTTCCGTCTGCACAATGTTCATAAAAACAACAGGAAGTCATGTATCTAAAATGAGAACTAGGTCAGCATGGAATAGTTCATAAGTATGAAAAAACATTGTACTTCCACCAGTCAACAAATCGAGTAAATGCCAAAAGGTAAACAACGGAGGCCTGTGAGCATCCCCTTCTACTTGGAATTTAGTTGTAAAATTTTAACAGTATACTAAGGCAAACGGAACTTAAAAAGGGTGCCCGGTATGTGGCACGAAGTTGGATTTTTGGGACACCCTATTGGCGCGAGGTTTGTCAATGGGATTTTTTTAAACTTGATTAGGTAAGACAGGTCGAGTTGAGATGAACGCTTGACTGTCAACATGAGCGGCGCAGGCTCGTTACTCGGAGAGGACCAAGGGGATTTATTATAGGGTACTGATGAAAGCTGGTCTAATGTTCCCCACCACACCACACCTTTCCCAAAAAATATGGCGACTCGGCAAGCCTGTACACAATGTACTCGTATTAACTACACAATGTACCTATATTAAATACAAAATTACCGATATTAAATACACATTGTATCGTTAGTAAATACACAACGTTCTAATATAAGCTGCGCAATGTGCCGCTATAAACTACACATCGTACTGAAATGAACTACACAATATACCGATATTAAAAACACCATGTTTCAGCATAAACTACTCAATGTACCACCACACACAGGGCCGCCGAGAGTGGAGGCAGGGGGCCGGGCTGGGGCCCGCATCAGTAAGGGGGCCCTGCCGCCCCGAAAATGTCAATTTTTTTCACGACTTGTTTATTAAGGGGTCCGCAATGATGTTCTGCCGTGGGGCCCTGTGTTGGTTCTCGGCTCCACTGACTACATAATGTACCAATATTGAATACACAATGCACCGATATTAACTAAACAATGTACCACTTAAATGCCACAAATATACCCACACATACTCGAACATACTTCCATAACTTTCAGATTCTTCCGCATGCCATGTATACATATTCCTACAACTCCCACATACTCACATGAAGCATGTGGAGTTGTGGGAATATTGGGACTGTTGTTGGACTCTATAGTAGTTTGTGGGTGTTTTGGGATTATGTGGAGTTCTTAGGAGTATGTGAGAGTTGTAGTCTATGGTAGTATGTGGGAGCATGTGTTCTTGGGAGTATGTGGAATTTTGGAAGTCTTTGGTAGTATGTGGGAGTCAATGGGAAATTGTGGGAGTATGTGGAAGTTATGGAAGTCTGTTCGAGTATATGGTACATTTATTATCGGTATATTGTGTAGTAAATATCGGTGAATTGTGTATTTTATATCGGTACATTGTTTATTTAATATCGGAACATTATATTTAAAATATTGGTACATTGTGTAATTAAATCGTTATATTGTGTATTAAATATCACTACATTGTGTATCTAAGATCTGTACAGTGTGTATTTAATGTCGGTACATAGTGTATTTAATATTAATACATAGTACCTCCACAACTCCCACATACTCACACAGACTCCCACAACTCCCACATGTTACATCTTGCTCTCAATTATTCAATAAAACTCTCACTTACTCCCACAAACTTCCACAATACCCAAATACTCACATAACTCCCACATAATTTACATAGGACTTAAAAAATCCCAGATACTCCCGCAACACATTACCCCACAGACTCCCACATACTTGAACATGCTCCCAATAATTCCTAAATACTCCCATAGACTCTCAAATACTCCCATATACTCCCACATATTCCCACATACTTCCACAACTCGATCGTACTAACACAGATTCCCAAATACTCCCATATAAACTACACAATGTACCGCTACATACTAAAAATGTACCCATATTAACTACACAATGTACCTATATTAAATACAAATGTACCGATATTAAATACACATTGTATCGTTAGTAAATACACAACGTTCTAATATAAGCTGCGCAATGTGCCGCTATAAACTACACATTGTACTGAAATGAACTACACAATAAACCGGTGTTAATTATACAAAGTTTTAGTAACAATTCCATGCAATGTACCACTATTAAAGCTAACACTGTGATTCGAAGGGCTATTACAGCTAAGGGGGGGGATATTTAAAACGAAATTCACTTAAACATACGTATTTAACATATATTTACATCCAGGTATTATTTTTTACATTTATAATAAAATTGGCACCCAATAATTGATTTTTTTTAAAATAAAAGTGGGTTAGGTACATTTTGGGTGTTATCCGCTGAGAGTTTGTCAAGAATTAGTTATAATTCGTTATGCTGGTCGTAGCCTAGGTGTATGGCTGTACAACAGAGGCTGTCGTTGTATATGTTTACCTTCAAGAATCTGAAAAAAAAATAACGAACACAGATTCCGATTAAACAAAAGAAAGAAGCACTAGCTTTCGTATTGCAGTTCACAGTTATCCATCGATAACAAACACCCAGTACCAATGTGAGACGTTGACCTTTCAACTTACAAAATTACATAAACTGTTCCAGTGTCGTCTCAAGTATCTCCCCTGCAACTGACCTGTGGACTCGATTCGTCTACAACCACCAACGTCTTATTGTTCTCTCTCGTCCAGGTGCAACCCTTTTCAGTAGGAAATACTTCGCTAACACACAATTTTGTTGACACACACACAATTGAAAATATAGACATCCAATTAGTAACAGTAATTCTAATACATTAAAATTCAAATTATTTTACATGCTCATTTATGAAATACTTAGGCTAGATATGACATTGTATGCGAAATATTCATTACATACTGCCATTTAAGGGAACAGGTGATCGTGTGGTGTAGAGAGCGCGACTGGTCAACCGAAGAGTCCTGCGTTCGAACCTCATTCAGACTTTAGATTTTTTTCAGGTCCTGGGTGTAAGTCTCCAAGTCCACCAGCTTTAAATGGGTACCCGACGTAAAGAGAGTAAATGCGACTGGGCGTTGTGCTAACAACACCTTCATATATGCCTTGTTTACTGAAACAGTTAAATTCTACACTTCATCGGCACTGATGAGTCTTCGAGTCATGGCTAGTTACAAACTTGCGGAAAATTCCTTCCAACTCATTCCAAATATAACGCTACATACCAAGCTTCAAATTCCTTAAGCCTTCTAAGTGTAATCTCTCATTTGTACACAAAATCAACAGTCTCATTCACTAAACAATGTGCTTATTTGGTTATTTGAAATAAAATAATCTCACTTTCATGCACTGTCCTACAACAAAGAAATACTCTACACTCACTTACACATTGACTTAGACACAGACAGAGCAATTGCACTCAACATGTAAACAGTACAGACATCAATTTGAGTCAAACATATTAATTTGGCGAGGTGCTGACATACAATATTGAAACACGTTAACACATGACATCTACACTGCCTGGTCTGGTAATTTCTAAGAAGCGGGAAAGAAATTGTTGGTACTATGTATAAAAGTTAGTATTAAATTAACTAAAACAGCATTATATCACCGTTTTAAGTAGAAGTAAGAATGCCACAAAAGAGATACTAAAAAAATTTTTTAAGACTCGTAAAAAATTGAATGTATATATATATACAATGATATGCATTTATGAAATGTATGCACAGCTCTAAGAATATTTAAACTATACGTATGAATAGTGATTTTTATTAAATAACCTTTACAAATATTGGAATTAGGAAAGTGGAGAATCTGTGAATATTATATAAAGCTGATTTCCTCCCTAAACATAATGGTTCCCTCCTCTTCTTTTTCTAAGAATGATACAACTCTTATCCTTCTTTTATGAATTACAAAACTTAGAGACATTTCTCGTTGTTTGTATCAATATATTTATTTGATCTAAGCATTTGTTTGCATGTTTGTTTGGGTTTTTTTTTGGTGAAATGTTTCATTTTTTCCTGAATATACAAACACGTTAACAGTTACTAGAAGAGCTAGCTGAGGTCTTGATTATAAAAGGACTCAGAACGATTCAGTTAATCGAAAAGGGGTGATACAAGAAATTGAAGCATCTAAAAATAGTAAAGTTACCCTGAAATCTGACTTGGAAGTAGAAACCAAACAAGCAATTTAAGTCTTTCCGTTTCGGACAAAGGACATTTAGCGCATTTTCGTGTATAGAGAAGGAAGTAATCATGTTGAATAACTTACAAAAATAAATAATGATTACGCTCCTTTGATTAGCTTATTATTTATATTTAAAATATAAGCAAAAACGGTAACATAAAAAACTTATATTTTGGCCCTGGGAGGTCAGATCGCAAAATGGACACTTGGCAGGCCAAGACCTACAAAATGATATATACATCATGGGTCTAGGACTTATGGTTGTTGAGATCTAGGGTGATGACGGACAGACAGACAGACAGACAAAAATGCTCTAAAATTGATGAAGTAAATTTAATTGGAAATAAATAAAATAATCAATTTTGGTAACAGTCACTCAACATAATGTACCGAAAGACACGCTTCATCTACATAATGTTCCCACAGACAGGGTTCATCAACATAATGCACCCAATGACACGGTTCATCGAAATAATGAACACATTGACAGGTTAGTCAATTTAAACTGTTCTGGCTTCTCATTAAAAAACAACTTTAAACCCTTTGCATGAACAAATATATATGATATCTATGTAACACTGTTTATTGCCACAATATACTTTTAAATGAATTACTCCGAGAATTAATAACTGCAGCCTTTATATTGCTCGCATTATCTGTTACAACCAGAATAGGGGTAGCCCACGACGAGCTGTTCAAAAAAGACCAACTTCTGCTCTAATTTGTACATGTCTAGCATAGACAATAGTAGGTCCGTGTTAGAGAGCTGCGCGGGAGTCAAAATCACACCCAGTCCCACCCACTCCCGCGTTTTCAAAACCAGTCCCACCCGCTCCCAAAAATAATTCCCCCAGTCCCACCCGCTCCCGCGAAAATTTTTCCCCACCCGCTCCCATCAAAAAAAAAATATCCTATAACTCATAAATAATGGTTTAAAAATTTGTTTATAGAAATCCTCTCGAAAAACATACATGAAAAACATTTAAGATAATAAGTAAAATAAACAGTTCTACAATTTTAAGTCCATGTAAAAATAAGATGCCATTAACACTCTCTTCAGTATTTTCCTAACTAATCTTTCTAGGAGCGTCACCTGGTCGTCATTGTTAACCCTACTAGCCTGTCCGGCGTCGCCTCTCGGTCTTCACACCTTTGCTGTCTACTATTCTATTGTTTCCCCAATCTTGTCCTAAGTCGTCTGTCACCTTGTCACCCTTATTGGTATTACTCCTAACTCTTAGGTATCTATTATATTAAAACGTCGAAGGGGATAGTCTCTGTCTCTAAATCTACTCTAGCTTGTTACAATAAGTATCATTATTATATTGAAAATAATTAATATTGGGGGTGGGGGGTATTTGTTTTTTCGTGTCATCTTCTACAAAAACATCGATTTTCAACTTTCGCTAGTATGAGAATTCAACCTGTCTAACCTAGTCGCAAATGGTATCGCCTGAATCGTCAAAATGTGTAGGTTATATTATTGCTAATGACGTTTTGACCTAAATACCATCAGAATGTCAAGGAAAGGCCCTGGAACTAGGTGTGTATCATACATCACACATCATCCCAAGATCATCCGTGCGATTTGATTGATTCATCAGAAGTCTGCGAGAGTCCCACTAAACAAAAACCAAACCTGCGGACTCCCGCAAAAACAAACCCAAACCCACGGGATTCCCGCAAAAACAAAAACCAATCCCATGGAACTCCCGATAAATTTATTTCCAATCCCGCGGGAGTTCCGCGGATTCCGCGGGACTCCGCGAATCCCAATCCCGTGCAGCTCTCTGGTCCGTGTATATGAATAGTCAATGTCGTTAGACTACCAACACCTGGGATTATGTCGCCTATAGGTGTGTCATGTCTGGTACTGAAGGTCACTTTATCTAATCTCTTGGTGTTAACGGTCACTTATCAATCCATTAAAGTGACGAACTATAAAAGATTATAGGTTTACAAAGAGAAGGTTTAGGATGATAGAGAGTTGACAGACAGACACACACACACACACACACACACACACACACACAAATCCCCCATCGGAATAGAACGCACATATTATGTACCGACTATATCAAGAAAAATACACTAATTGAATTGACAAGTCAATGCGCATTAAACAAATAAAAGCAATTCTTCATAAATATTTCAACAACTCTAGTCATGACCTTTGTGAGATTTATACGCACATTTTTTAAAGTAATTAGTAAATTATAAGAATTTAAAATAGATAAAAAATGAAATTCTAATCTTTGGTCGTATTATGTTTCCTATTGAGCATGTGTCATTTTTCATTTTAAAAAAGCAGACCAACATGATATTCAAAACAAACCAACCGACAGAAAGTAAAATCATCTTAAAAGCTTGTAATTAAAAAAAAAATCATTATATACTTGCAAAAATGGCTTGGGGGAGGGGGCGTTGTCCTATACTTTATTTAGAGTTAGAAAGATGAAAGCACAAGAATGATCGATTTATTAAGTATAAAAAGGACACACATTCTATCTATCTAGACAAATCTAATTTTGAGAAATAAACAGAGGGAGACATTGTAAACAAATTGAGAAATAAACTCACACGCAAAGTCAACAAAATACCTTTTTGGTTTTTATTTGTATAATATTAAAAGCTTCAGTCACTCAAATAGGCTACATTCTTTTGATCTTTTAATGGCCTGAAAACCACCAGCTTGTTACGGTGAATTCTCTTCTCAAATTTACTTTGACTAAGACGCAGGCAACTTGTGGCCTTCTCAATAAGATTCTGTAAATTCCATCTGTAACTCTTACATGGAACCACTTCCTTCTTATTTCTTGAGCATCATTGAGATAATATGAGGTTCTACGTCATACTGAAATTCATACAGTATCTCTTTTTTTTTCTGCATAGTAGACTTCCATGAAAAGTTTTACATGACACTCTTTATATCAGAATATTTCTTTATTAGACGCTTCGCTGTTCGTGTTCTATCGGTTGAATCAGAACTAGCATACAATGACAAGCTAATTCGGCAAGCAAGTGAATGTGTACTGGTTAGAACGTCCGCCAAGACATGGACGTAGTTAATGTTTCCTTCATAAGGATGACTTTACGTTCATCATTGGTGCAGTTATAATGGGTTTCTTCCTGGGAAAAGAAATATCCAGAATAAAAAATAACGGTGTGTTTAACTAAAACATATAAAAAATAAATATGGAGTTTCTTGACATCAATATATATGTACTATCTTTTTGAACATCTTAGGTGTGTCTACATTGACTAATGCCGGTACAGGTGTTTACATTGACTAATGCCGGTACTGAAGTCTACATTGACTAATGCCGGTACTGGTGTCTACGTTGACTAATGCCGGTACTGGTGTTTACATTGACTAATGCCGGTACTGGTGTCTACATTGACTAATGCCGGTACTGGCGTTTACTGGGATTAATGCCGGTACTGGTGTTTACACACCAATGCCGGTATTGGTGTCTGTACTGACTAATGCCGTACTGGTGTTCACATTGACTAATGCCGGTACTGGTGTCTACATTGACTAATGCCGGTAATTTTTTTATTTTGACTAATGCCGTTTCGGTGTTTACATTGATTATAGCCGGTAATTGTGTTTTACATTTTCTAATGCTTGAATTGATGTGTAAATTGTCATGCCAGAACTGGCTTTTACTTTGACTAATGGATGTACTGCTTTTACATTGACTAATGTCGGTACTGGTGTTTAAATTGACTAATGCCGTTTCTGGTGAATACATTGACTAATGCCGGTACTAATGTTTACATTGATTAATGCCGGTATCCTTCTTCCTTTGGCTCTACAATCCATTTAGGTAATTGCCTGTCATACTACTCTTCTCCACTTCTTCCCCAATCCATATCTTTCCTCCACTCTCTAACTCATATTGCTTTAAGGTCTTTTCTCCTCTTCCTCCAACCATCTGCTTCTTGGCCTATTTTGTAGCCTTTTCTCATTGGGTGTTGCTTTATATATTGCTTTTGGACCTCTTTGTTTTCCATTCTTTCTATGTGTCCTACCCAATTCCCAATCTATTCATTTTTTTAATTTCAGCTGTTATATTTGGTTCTTCGTACAGCTTGAATTGGTCTCTACTTGCATTTTCATGTGTTTGCTGATGGTCCATGTTGTTATATATGGTTTTTTAAAAGTTTTCTGAAGTTTATAATATATTCGCCCTTACTTCTATTCTGTTTTTGATCTCATCATTATATCATTTTTCTCAATTTATGGTTGGTTGATTCCATGTATTAAAGTTTTTCTACTCTTTCAAATACTTTATCACTGATTTTGAATGATTTTTCCTTTCCTTCATTTTCATTTCCTTGTAATAGGATGTATTGAGTCTCTTGATTTGTTTACTGTTAAACCTGCTTTCTGCGCTGCTATTTCTAATTCTATGTATGCTTTTACTAAATCCTTGCTTTGCTTTCCTACCAATGTTATATTGGTTTTAATCATTAGCATATGCGAGGTACTGCATGGGTTCTGTAAATATTGCTCATGTTTTCATAGTCTTTGTGTTTTCACCTCTGAGATAATGTGTTGTTCCGTCTAACTGTACGTTTCTTAAGATTTTTCTAGGGTTAAGTTGAATAATATGCACGAAAGGAGTATCCTTGTTCAAGTCATTGGTTTACTTTGAATTCTCTTGAGCTTTCCCTTGTATTTTCATTTTCCTTCTTGAGTTGTTAAATGACACACACTAGTCTAATGAGTTTGTGGGGATACACAACTCCTGCAATGTTTTATTGAGATATATATTTCTATTGATGCTGTCATATGCCATCTTGAAATCACGTAAAGCTGGTGTAGGTGTATATTATGTTCATAATATTTTTCAAGAGTGTTTCAAAGAGAAATATATGGTCCGTGGTTGCTCTGTTAGGCCTGAAACCACATTGATAGTCACCTAATACTGTTTTACTTGAAATTCCCTATTCTGCAGGCAATTATTTTTGTTAATATTTTATAATGGTGTTGAGAAGTGAGATTGGAACTATTAAGGTTGTTTCCCATTCTGTTGGCATTTTTATTCTTTTTTTCCATATATTATTGACCATCCTGTGTATTTCTATGTGTAGTGTGCGTCCTCCATATTTGAGTAACTCAACATTTATGTTATCTTATCCTGGTGCTTTATTGCTTTTGGTCTTTTTAATAATATTATTTATTTCTTCAAGGTTGGTTCTTCTATTTCTGCACCATGTCCTCTGCAATGTTTGGTACATCTCATTGGCTGTCAGTATTAATGTTTGGTACATCTCTTTAGCTGTCAGTATTAATGTTTGGTACATCTCTTTGGCTGTCAGTATTAATGTTTGGTACATCTCTTTGGCTGCCAGTATTAAATGTTTGGTGCATCTTTGGCTGTCAGTATTAATGTTTGGTACATCTCTTTGGCTGTCAGTATTAATGTTTGGTACATCTCTTTGGCTGTCAGTATTAATGTTTACATCTCTTTGGCTGTCAGTATTAATGTTTGGTACATCTCTTTGGCTGTCAGTATTAATGTTTGGTACATCTCTTTATTGTCAGTATTAATGTTTGGTACATCTCTTTGGCTGTCAGTATTAATGTTGGGTACATCTCATTGGCTGTCAGTTTTAATGTTCAGCATTTTTTCGAAATATTCCGTCCACCTTCTAGAACCATTTCCATTTCATTATCTATAAGCAGGTCGCCTGATTTGTTAAGACACATGTGAGATCTTGCTTGAAAGCCGTTACTTTCTCTATGATGGCCATGTACATTTTCTTGTTTCTTTTGAAAATTCCTCTAGTGTTTCTACTTTTCTTTTTTTCCCACTCACGTTTTTTTCTTTCTGCATATTTTAGTAGCCTTCCTTCTAGCCTCAGTGTATGCGTGAGTTGACTTTCTATTTCATATAGCATGATCATCCTCAATTAGTTTCTGTTCTTCCACTTCTTTTTGCATTCATCGTCATACCATTCAGCTCATACCCTATGACACTTTCCATTGTGTTTTTTTTATAGTTTGTTTAATCGTTAACCAGTGGCTATTTAGATTTTCAGTATCATCTATTGTTAGTAGTTTCTAGTTTGCTTTTAATTTCTTTTTGCATACTTTTTCTTTGTTTGTGGCTCTTTTATTAGTTTTTCAGTCAAATCGGTTTGTTATTTTTGTGTTGTGAAAAATACTTATTTTTTTTAATAAACTTTATTTTGACTAACGTGTGGTCTGTGTCGGCATCTGCTCCTCTGAAGCTTCATCTTGAATATCTGTACCTTGTCGCCTGTCTTTTAGCACATGATCTATTTGATTTCTTGCTACCCCATCTGGTGACCTCCATGTTTCTTTGTGTATTCTTTTGTCTAAACTAGTCTACTAATGGTCATGCCTTTGCCAGATGCGAAATCAATTAGACGTGGTTCATTATCGTTGCTTTCTTTTGTAGGCTGCAGCTTCCAATTGTTGGTCTGTATATTGTTTCTTTGCCAATCTTAGCAATGAAGTCTCCTAACACTAACTTAATATCATGTCTCGGTGCTTCTTCATACATCATTTCTAGGGCATCATAAAATTCTCTTGGTATTCCCTTCTGAATCTTCAGTGGTGAATGGGCACAAATTAGGGTTATATTGAACATTTTGCCACGTATCTGAGGTTTCACAATCTTCCTTGGCTAGTTTAAAGCCATCACTATTGAGGATGTTTTTCCTGAAGGCAAATCCTGTTCCTAGTGTATTTGTGTGTTCCCACTCATAAAAGATGGTATACTCGTTGTTTTTTAGTATGTTCAATTTTTCCATCTCATTTCGAGTGTTGCTATTTTTTATCTTGTATTTTCTTTTACATTGACTAATGCATGTATTACTTTTTTACATTGAGCAATGCCGGTAATTTTGGTGTTTACACTTGTTAATCAGGTAATGAAGTTTTACATTGACTAATGCGGTACTGGTGTTTACATTGACAAATGCCATACTGGTGTTTACATTGACAAAAGTTTACTGTGTTTACTGATCAATGTGAGCGTTGCTGTTTACATTGAATAATCAGAGAGAGTTCTGTTGTTTACATTGACTAATATAGTACTAGTGTTTACATTGATTAATGCCAATAATGGTGTTTACATTGACTACGTCAGTGTAATGTTGTTTACTTTGAAAAATGCCTAGAATTGGTGTTAAGATGATTAATGTTACACTTGGTATTTAGTTTGATTAAAACTGTTCTGGTGTTTACATTTTGGTTAATGTTGTTAATTATTATATACTGATGTAGCTAATATCATGGTTTAGAAAAATATTTTTTTTGCTTAGTCACATATTAATCAGTTATTTTAATTGAATTGCATTTTTTTTAATTCAGATACATTTAAAATAATCAAAATACTGTTTATGAAAGTAATAAATAATTTAGGTTAGCACCAAATGAAATGAATTAGGTGATAAGAACTTACTTCATTTTGTAAATCCATTTTTGTCTGTTTACTGAATTTTATTTTTGGTTTAAGTTCCAACATGTTTCTGCATAACTTCTCCGTCTGACCATCTCCATGTCTGAGTGAAAGTGGACAAAGTAACTCTTGAATGGACACTATGACGTCTAGAGGGTAAAAGTTTATATAGTTAGTATAAATGTTGAGGCTTCCCCATGCAATGTTCATAAGATACAGAATCACTATGGACTAGAAATGACAAGCACTATTTATACTTGATATATTGTTAGGATGTTGTCAAACAAGGGTCACAGTAAACAACGAAATGGGTCAGTCAAAAAAGCCGGCCCAGGCTAGGTCATTGTAATAATGTGGGACATCTTCCAACCAAGGTGTTCAAAGACTGCTTAAACACTCCTGGGAATTCAATTGTTAATTAAGTTTCTTAGTTACATAGAGACACGCTTTCACAAAGAATCAATGTATCAGTAAATTTACCAATGCTAGGCCTGTGCCCCATTAGACAACAACCTAATATAAGTGGTGTATTTGAAATATTCAGTTTTCTATTAAATCGTAAAGATTGAAATATTCAGCTATTAAATTGTATGTGGTTGGAATATTCAGTTTTTATTAAAATTGTATTTTTTGTAAATATTCAGTTTTCGATAATTGTGGTCTTGTTGAAAATTATTAAGATTTATATCAAATAGTGGTCTATTTGGAATATTCAGTTTTCTATCAAGCAGTGGTATATTTGAAATATCTCAATTTCCTTACTATCAAAGTGTTCATTTGAAATATCGTAGTTTCTATCTAAATAGTAATCTATTTGAAATATTCAGTTTTTAATAAAATTGTATTCATTTGAAATATTCAGTTTTCAATCAAATAGTGTTCTACTTGAAATATTCAGTTTTCGTCAAATAGTGGGCAATTTAAAATGTTAAATTTTCATTAAAACAACGGATAATTTGAAATGTTCAGTTTCTATTTTATGAAACTAATTATATTGATATTTTTTGATGATATTCTTAGATGTTGTCAAACAATGGGCTACAGGTAACTAAAAACAAGTCGTTTCAGGCTATGGTCTAGACATAGTCATTGTAACAATCAATAGGATACTTTCCTCCAAGGTGGGTCAAAACTGATTAAATTATCTGGGAATTTAATTGTTAACAATTTTCGTAATAATACGCTATCAAACAAAACAACTGGCAATCAGTGTTTATATCAATGTGACGTCAGCAACCCATCGGAAACAAACTGACCATGGGCAATTTACATTTTCAGCCATTTAAGTTATTAATTAAGTTTTTTATTTATGTTTTTCTTGTGGTGAATCTCTGTTTAATCCCCTCGCTATTCTTGTTGCTATATGAGACTTTTCGGTTAATAGACTCTTTCAGTTAAATTATTATGAAATTAATACATTCAGTTTATTGTAAACTAAAATAATTTGGATATTTTTCTGTATACTGTTGACCCTATCCCTTTATGTACATATATCAAATTAAGTAATCTTTAAAAAAAACTTGTAATACTATTTTTATTAGAGGAAATATTTGATTGACATTCTTAAACAAAGCCGTTTTTAAGATATGTATGGGAGGCAATTTACTCAGCCTTCTTTTTTTCCACACTACAATTTCTTTACACAGTTATCGGACCTATGAAATTGATTTTCATTGTGATGCAGTATAAATTTTTTTTAACTCAACGAGGAAAAATAAATAAAAAAAAACAACAAACGAAACAAACCCAACACTCCACCCAATTTAATCGAGGATTCTTGACAGGTAGCACTGTGTACAGTACTCGACTGTCGACCTAGTGTCTTGGTGTTAATTTAGCGATATATAAATACGTAAGAATTAGTGAAACAATTTAAAGATTTAAGATGTTTATTAAATGCATGATAGCACTTATCGGATGGCCGAGTGGTGTAAATACTTGACCTGGTAATCCTGGGTTCAATCCTCGTTGAGAACTATGGACATTTTTTTTGGCTGAAATTTGATGTGCAAGGTTAGGGGTCCACACAGCTTTAAAATGGGTACCTGCTAACCACACAACCCCTGTGTATGCCGGGTTTATAGAAACAGATGAATTCTACACTTCATCTGCCCCGATGACCCGTTAAGGATAAGGGCATTTTACATTCCACACTTTATAAATGGTATTGATGTATCGTACATCAGTTATTTGAGCAACATTTTTATAACAAGAATCCCGGGCCCTTGTTGAGCCTTAAGAAAACAAGTCATTTGCTACAACAATAATCGCTTACGCATATATATATATATATATATATATATATATATATATATATATATATATATATATATATATATATATGTTAACTGGCATATAAAGTAAGGAAGAGGATGGTAAGGCGATGTTTTGACGCGAAACCACTCAACCGTAATAAATGATGCGACCTTCAGCCAGAAAAGATAATAATTGTTAGATTACACCAGTGTGTAAGGGGTCTGGGAGAAGCAATACAAAATAATTATTAGAAAGATAACAAACGTACACGATGAAACATAGAAAGATAACAAACTTAGTTTTAGAAAGCGTAATATATATAGATATTTAATTATAAGTCCTTTGTATATATATACACCTCTCCCTCCCTAAAATAAGTGAAAAATGTGTTAGACAATATCTGTTTCAATTTACTAGCAATAAAATTTCGCCCCCCCCTCCTTTCATTAAATAGATTAGCTATATCAGGATCATGTAATTAGCATATGAATGTTGGAACACTAATTTTCTTTATCGTAGCAAAGGGTGTTAAACAATATCTTATAGTTAAAACGATATCTTTTTGATGTTCCCCCACCCCCCCCTTTTTGCCAGAATATCTAAAGATTGAAGAAAAATAAATTACGCATCGGAAAGTTTGAATCCACCAAGACGACATTCCGGTATCCAAGGGCATTGCGGATTCCGTCTCTGTTTCGCTGCTATGATAATCTAAAGGTATGGATCCACCAAGACGAAATTCCGGTATCTAAGGGCATTGCGAATTCCGTCTCTGTTTCACTGCAATGATATTATAATGAGAACATGCACACTGGTCAGGAATTCCGCTGCGCAGCCTCGTAGCCAAGGGGGGAGCACTGTTGTGAAGTGCCCCCCCCCCGATTAAAAAAGAAGAAAAGAGGAAAAAAAAAGAAAAAAGAAAATTGCCCCCCCCCCTTGATGGGTATTGGTGCCCCCTGCTGACTTTGACCTGGCTACGGGCCTGCCGCTGCGGAACAGCGAAAGTTGCTTGCAGAGTTTTTTTTCCGGAGAGCTACATTTTTCGTCAGGATATAAAAACAAAATGGCTGCTTAGAAACGTCGATTCGAATAGAAAAAATGATTTAAATTAGTGTATATTCATTAAAAAAACACCAACAACAAAGTGAATTTTGACAGAAAAACATGAATTACTATAAGTTTTGGCCAGGCTTGCGGAGCCGGAGCCGAGGAGCCGGGAGCCGCTACTTTTTGCTGGAGCCGGAGCCGGAGCAGAAAAAATCTGGCGGCTCCACGGCTCCCAAATGTTTTTTTTTACAGCAGAATTTTTTTTTTTAGCTTTAAAATTACAAATTTGTTTGATTGTTTGCCTCCTACAATTTGTAATAGACTAAAAACAAAATGGTAGCTTTCTGTATTTAACAATTTTATTATAAACAGAATATCTGAAACAGAGCAGATAAATTTATAAGGCTGTGGCTATTCGGACCCGGGTCCCAATAAAATTCGATTGTTTTTCGGACCCGTGGCAAATATGCACTAAGCTTAGCTATATTTAAACTTTATTAGACGGAACCCGAAAAAATAATAATACAGAGTCCGCTTAGTGCAACCCTAGACACTGAGTAACGATTAAATCATACAATTCAAACAATTATAAAAAAATAAACAAAAAACAATAATAAAGTTTATGTATAGCTAAGCTAAGTGCATATTTGCCACGGGTCCGAATAACAATCAGACTTTATTGGAACGGGGTCCGAATAAAAATCGGAGTTTATTGGTACCCGGGTCCAGGCCCGTAGCCAGAGGGGGGCTAGAGGACTGACCCCCCCCCCCCCGTTCATGACCTGAGTCCCCCCCTCCCCCCCCCCCCCCCCGAGCATGATTTGAGCTTTTTGACAAAATTTTAATAATAACGGCTATAAAACATCAATCATTTTGTTCAATTTTGTTTTAGGGGCCCGGACTGAGCTGGCCAATCAACTTTTGAAAATATTAATATCAGCACGGGGGCCGTGTCACTCCTGCCCAGGGACCCGAAATGTCTGTCGGTGGGCCCTTTTCGTAACCTTGTAATAGTTTTATATATTGATATCTTCTGAGGACAACTAGCAACTTAAATAAGTTAATAAAATAATATTGACTTCTGACTTCACTTTTATACATATGTATAATAAAATAATAAAGAACAAACTCCGTGATTTCTGAGTGATGTTATTTAATTTGCAAATTTACTTTTTAGCACAATTAATTTTATTTTAAATTGAATAATTGCGACTGGTCAATTTGTTGTTGATAGATCTGTTCTTTGTTTTCAATATTTTATAAGAAATATCACACAAATAGCTAAGCTATATTCGTGCATCTTTGTCGTTCTTCCCGGGTTGTACGTTTAACCAAGAGTATAATGATATAACTAGATTCAAGCTATGACTGAAGCAGGGAATGTAAACTGCATTGGGACTGTGTGCCTTGATTCGAGCCTGCAAGCCCGAGTATCTGCCAGACATGTTAGAAGCATTGTTGTAACTCTGTCCCCTGCATTTTGTGATATCTAATCCCCAGTTCTTCAAAACGTCTAGTATCACTTGCTCCAGATTTTGAGTGTTATGAGCATAGATGTCAACAAAAGTTTAAAATCGTTCTTTAATTTTTCCATCAATGAGAACATATATGAGTATCACAGTTTGCTGGTCCACGTAGATAACATCAGGTGTTGAATCAACAATCAAAGAGAAATATATCGATTTCTTTACTTCTGAAATAAACTGATCTCTGACAGCATTGCCCATTATTTTAATAAATTCGTCACAAGTAGCATGTGACAAATAACTGACAAAACCACTTCCCTTGTTATCGTCCCGTGCAATATGATTGGCTAAGAAAGGGTCAAATTTTGACAAGTAATTCAAGCAACTGGTAAAATTACCGTCAGTGTTGGCATGACCACGAAAGGCCAAGCCTTCAGAGGAAAGAAACTGTACAGTTGCTACAGTCCTTCGTAGAACTTCTCTCCAGTATTGCCTTTCAGCATCTAACTGTTTGGCCATCTGTTCGTCAATACGCCCTTTTGCGTTCAAGCGTTTAGCGAAAGAGCACAATGCTTGAACGTGGCCATACGAATTCTCATGTTCAGAAATTTTGCGGCAATATTTTTCCAATCAGAACACCCGTTTGTTGAAAATTGACTAGCTTTATTTGGAAACAGTTTGCTTACATAACAATACACGCTTCCACTAGTTTCAATGAACACTAACCATTCGCGTCTTTCTTTTTGACCATTCGCCTTGGTAAAAGTTATGTTCAGACAAATGACGAAAATATTTTCTGCCACGATCTGTCATCAACATGCCAGCGCGTGAAAGGTCGCCAACATTTTTTGGTTTGAAATCCAAAACATAATTACGCATGGTTTCTGTAAAATTCGCTGGCCACATAGCAATATCTGTTAAAATTTCACCACAGTTGTTATCATCAACAGTTTCACTACTCACGACCTCCGGTATGGGACCTTCAGCCGGCTGTTCAGGTTCTGGCAAGTCTGTTGGCTCGGGCTCAGAATCCATACTGGCTGTTGCCGAGACGACTGGACTTGGATCATTAGCTGTTATTTCTGTTTGAGTAGTTTCTGATGGTGGGATTACTGTCGTTTCGCTAAAAATGTCAACAAGGCGCCTTCGTTTTTCGCATCTTCTGCTTTTCTTTTCTTTTGAATATCACGCTTTTTTGCACTGTCTCATAGACATAATTTTAATTAAACGTTTGTGTCGCAATCGGCTACAACAGTAAAGGAAAAATGATCAATGACCATTCATCTACACAAAGCGTAGTGGGTAGCAATAACAAAATTATCAAAATAGTGTAATAAACTGGCAATTAACAATTAGTTATTGCAATTTGCAGAAAATTAAAATTTGAATTAGAATTATTAATTAAAATCTGTGACGTAAGGTGCGCCAACTTCTGGTACGTACCGTACGTTACTTGTCACTTCGAACACTAGCGCCAACTCTATTAATACGTCATAGCAAGCAAGACACAGTCAACTACGTTCGACAACTCGCATTGTTTACCAGTCTGAAAGACTATTTATAGATTTGTGGAATTCCCTAAAGCCCCACAGCAAGCGGTTTTTTTTATTTCTTTTATAAAACCAGGTTTTTGGGGCTCCTAAATTATCTGGTATCACAACAAAAGAGAAACTCAGATGAATATATCAAACAAATCTTAAATTATCTGGACTGTATTATTAAGTTCAGGATGATGAAGTAAGTTTCTTCTGTTTCCTGTAAATAATCATGGTATTCATGTGAGTCGAATGGATTTTTGGGATGGATAGATAGATAGATAGATAGTTAGATAGATAGATAGATAGACATACAGATAGATAGATATATTGAAATAGATAGACATAAAGATAGATAGACAGATAGATAGATAGACATACAGATAGATATATAGATAATAGAGAGATAGGTGATAGATAGATAGATAGATAGATAGATAGATAGATAGATAGATAGATAGATAGATAGATAGATAGATAGATAGATAGATAGATAGATAGATAGATAGATAGATAGATAGATAGATAGACATACAGATAGATAGATAGATATACATACATATACACAGGTAGATAATAAAGAGATAGGTGATAGATAGATAAATTGATAGAAAGACATACAGATAAATAGATATATAGACATACAGATATATAGATAGGCATACAGATAGATAGATAGATAGATAGATAGATAGATAGATAGATAGATAGATAGATAGATAGATAGATAGATAGATAGATAGATAGATAGATAGATAATAGAGAGATAGGCGATAGATAGATAGATATATAGACATACAGATATATAGATAGGCATACAGATAGATAATAGAGAGATAGGTGATAGATAGATAGGTAGATAGATAGATAGATAGATAGATAGATAGATAGATAGATAGATAGATAGATAGATAGATAGATAGATAGATAGATAGATAGATAGATAGATAGATAGATAGATAGATAGACATACAGATATATAGATAGGCATACAGATAGATAGATAGATAGATAGATAGATAGATAGATAGATAGATAGATAGATAGATAGATAGATAGATAGATAGATAGATAGATAGATAGATAGATAGATAGATAATAGAGAGATAGGTGATAGATCGATAGATAATCATTTTGAATAACTGTTACAAAAATAAATAATGATTACGCCCTTTGATTAGCTTTTATTATTTAAAATATAAGCAAAAACGGTACCTAAGAAACTCTTATATTCGCCCCTGAGAGGTCAGATCGCGAAATGGACTTTTGATGTACACTTGGCTGGCCAAGACCTACAAAATGATATATACATCATGGGTCTAGGACTCATGGTTGCTGAGATATAGGGCGCTCTTTTGTTAATATAGCTTATATAGTAAAAAAAAACCTCAGAGGTCAGATCGCGAAATGGACTTTTGATGCAAACTGTGTGTGTATGTGTGTGTATGTATGTGTGTGTGTGTATTATGTGTGTATGTATGAGTGTATGTGTGTGTATATGTGTGTATGTGTTTGTGTGTGTGTTTGTGAGTATGTGTTTGTGTGTTTATGTGTGTGTATGTTCGTGTGTATGTATGTGTGTATATGTGTGTATGTGTGTGTATGTTTATGTGTACATGTGTGTGTATGTGTATGTGTGTGTATAAGTGTGTATGTGTTTGTGTGTGTATGTGTGTGTGTATGTATGTGTTTGAGTGTGTATGTGTGTATGTATGTGTGTATGTGTGCGTGTATGTATGTGTATGTATGTGTGTATGTATGTATGTGTGTGTGTGTATTTGTGTGTATATGTGTGTGTATGTATTTGTGTGTGTATGTGTGTGTATATGTGTGTGTATGTGTATATGCAGGGGTGGACTGGGGGGATCTTGTGTTTCAAACTTGATCAACTTTTCTAGTAAAGTTTGAGATGTATCCGTGATTTTTGCATTGAATGCGTCTGATTGAGCTAGTTCTTGTAACGTATAAATCAATTCAATGAACCATGATGAGTTTGGATCATCAAAATTTTCAAATATTTTTAACGCACTTTCTTTGGCCTACCATCGCGTTTCACCAATAATATTTAATCTTTGGTATCCAGATTTCTGTTGGTGATCGACCCAAACATCCATTCTTTTGTACGATTCTCTTAAGAATGCGTTAAGCAGTTGAAAAAGGCTAATTGAAGAGGTCATGGTTTGAGTGGTATCACTTTGAACAATGCATGTGCGTAGCACCATCACGCAACGTCACTCAGCCATTTAGTAAACCCATTGTACTGTCCTTGCAAATTGGCTGTCCCATCCGTAGCATTACTGCCACAATATTCAATATTTATGCTACATTCAATGAGTTTCTCTTGAAATAATTTAAACATACCTTTTCCAGTAGAATTGAGTAGAAGATGTACAGTTTGCAACGCATATCAATCGCTCATGAACTTTATCTGTTACATATCTTATAATTATTGGACACACTCCGAGTTGTGTCTAATTGAACTGAAAACATACCAGCAGATTTAATTTCCTTCGAAATGGTTTTCTTTATTATTTTTCTCATTGCATCAATGATATCATTCAATGTCGTCTTCGATAGCAGGGTAATCAAATTTCCTCTCCCCTTATTCGCCAAATTAGATGCAAGTCTGTCATTACTTTTCTCAACAACCATACCAAGATGTTTTTTTAATTATTTCGTCAAATTTTGACAAGAGTAATAATATTTCCAAGAAATTTCCTTGATCTTGTCTCTTTTCTTGAACTTGTTGGCACCTTTTTTTATTTTGCTGAGAGAATAAAATGCTATCAATGTCTCTTTCACTTACAGACATTATATAAGCTTCCACACACTTGATGTTTTTATGTTCCTATAATCTTTGATGCACATGTTTCCAGGAGTTCATGCCCGCTGTGAATGAGTTCATATCGTCAGTCTTGCCATATGCTAAGCATACTGTGCAATACAAAGCTATAGATTCTTTACAGTAGGACACCCAGTTCCTATTGATACCATTGCTTCTGAAAAATACTCGATGGGCATTTGTAAATGGTAGATCAGTTTCACTCGCACTTGGTTGTATTGGGTGAAATTTTTAAAAAAATGATTGTAAAGTATTCTGTCGAGGACTTTTGAAATAGTAACTGGTGTTTTTATCAACGATAACTGAAGTATCATTTTCGGAATTTAGATCTACCACTGCCAGCGTTGTTGTCATAAATATTGTGTTGTCAGTTAACTCCGTAACATTCTCTAAATGTAAGGTGGGAATCAAGTTTGTTGGCACTACTGAATGCTGATTGTTGTCATCGCTTTGATTTGTGTCGGGTTGTGTAGTTGTAGAAGGTGTTTTTGAGAGACGGTGTCTTCAGTTTGAATTGGAGTGGCTTTAATTAAATCGACTTTACCAAGAATTTTTAGTTTCTTATCTCTTAATTTCTCCGCACCACCTTTACATTAAAGTTTTGAATTTATATCACTCATAACCGTAAAATATTTTATTTAATTAATATTATTATTATTAACTAACAAATAAAAAATAATTTTTATCATAGCAAACTCAGCGGAAGTAGAATGGAAGATGTAAATTCTAATATGGCGGTTAACCGTGAAAATCCCTAGTACGGAGCTCTTTATTGACGTAAGAGTACGGCCGCTGTTGGTTTGGACATTAGGTTGCCTCTAATATCACCGCATATTAGTTATCAATTATTATATCAAAGGCCCTGGCGGCCCACCGGGAATCTTCCCCGTGTCCCGGCGGCCTAGTCCACCCCTGTGTATATGTGTGTGTATGTGTGTGTATATGTGTGTGTACGTATAAGTGTGTTTGTGTGTGTATGTGTGTGTATGTATGTGTGTATGTATGTATGTGTGTGTGTATGTGTGTGTGTGTGAATACCATATTATCTCTGGTGAAGTATCCTGGCATTCAGAGATCATTTTGAAAACAATACATGTAGATATTTTTGATAACGCTGCCCATAATATAACTCATTCATAAGAAATCACAGTGAAATTTAATGCAGTTTGCATTATTCATTCATTTGATAAATAAATATACATTTTATAAAAAAGAAAATAAATAGGAATTGATTACTTTACTGTAATTCACAGTAATATAACAAAAATGTATATTGACAACAGCGACACCAAACAGTAAATTTAATCAGGATTCTAGGAGGTTGTTCATAAAGCGTAATACACATGTAAAAGACGTAAGAAGATACCAATGATTTAAAATACCATAAAAATTTGTTCATCCCAATAAAAAACAAAACATGATATTAGTTAAGTATGTCACATATGAAGTATTTAAATACATCAACAATTTATGAATGGAATGCATCAGAATACTTGATGTCAAATGTACATGTTTATATGGGTGGATGTTGCCATGAAAAGTAAAAAATTATGGATGATGTATGCACATTGAGAAGAGGTGAATGAAATAGTACTTCAATGGAAGATGTCACGATAGAGGTGAATGTAAAAGTACTTCAATGGAAGATGTCACGATAGAGGTGAATGAAAAAGTACTTCAATGGAAGATGTCACGATAGAGGTGAATGAAAAAGTACTTCAATGGAAGATGTCACGATAGAGGTGAATGAAATAGCACTTCAATAGAAGATGTCACGACAGAATTGAATGAAATAGTGCTTCAATGGAGGATGTCACGATAGAGGTGAATGAAATAGTACTTCAATGGAAGATGTCACGATAGAGGTGAATGAAAAAGTACTTCAATGGAAGATGTCACGATAGAGGTGAATGAAAAAGTACTTCAATGGAAGATGTCACAATAGAGGTGAATGAAAAAGTACTTCAATGGAAGATGTCACGATAGAGGTGAATGAAAAAGTACTTCAATGGAAGATGTCACGATAGAGGTGAATGAAAAAGTACTTCAGTAGAAGATGTCACGATAGAGGTGAATGAAAAAGTACTTCAATAGAAGATGTGATAGAGGTGAATGAAATAGTACTTCAATGGAAGATGTCACGACAGAATTGAATGAAATAGTGCTTCAATGGAAGATGTCACGATAGAGGTGAATGAAATAGTACTTCAATGGAAGATGTCACGATAGAGGTGAATGAAAAAGTACTTCAATGGAAGATGTCACGATAGAGGTGAATGAAAAAGTACTTCAATGGAAGATGTCACAATAGAGGTGAATGAAAAAGTACTTCAATGGAAGATGTCACGATAGAGGTGAATGAAAAAGTACTTCAATGGAAGATGTCACGATAGAGGTGAATGAAAAAGTACTTCAGTAGAAGATGTCACGATAGAGGTGAATGAAAAAGTACTTCAATAGAAGATGTGATAGAGGTGAATGAAATAGTACTTCAATGGAAGATGTCACGATAGAGGTGAATGAAATAGCACTTCAATAGAAGATGTCACGAGAGAGGTGAATGAAATAGCACTTCAGTAGAATATGTCACTTCGACAAATGAAACAAGTTAAATGAAGAACTCTGCATTGCCATTTTGAATCATAAACTACCCTGGTATTAAAATGATTGATACAAGTCAACGCATTTAAGAAAATAAAATAAAAAGGAAGATGTCGCTAAATATTTTTCTGTACAGATTTTAATAAGAGATGTATAGTCAATGTACAGATTTTGATAAGAGATGTATAGTCAATGTACAGATTTTAATAAGAGATGTATAGTCAATACATTTTTCTTCACATTTGAAGCCGATTACTTATTACATAAAGCCTTGGGGTGGGGTCGCTGAAGTAAGACAGTGAGAGAGGATGGGGGTATTCTGAAATGATATGTCACAACATCATAAAAAAATGTTTGGCTTTGAAATGAAAGCAACTGCGTGACCTTGAACAACTCTAATAATTTGCTTATTCCATTTTAAATGTGTCAATGACCCCAAGTAAATTATATTCCATAGCAGAGATAGAATTACTGTAGCCCATATTGCCACCAGTTTAAATATTATTTTATTTACACTATCTAATGGTAATGCCAATTATAACGTTCATCTGGTGTGTTCAGGGCCTACGTTTATAAAAAGTTTGACTCGTAGTAAACATACTTTCCACTGCAGTGGATCTCATTGTTCCCTCCTATTTGATGAAACCTGATTGCGGCAAAAGATACTAGCCGTGCGCGACTTTGTTGGGGTATACTAAATGTGTGAATAACATAGAGTACATGGGCTTTATTAACAAATGTTTGTTCGCTCTGTTGTAAAGTTTTTGCGCTCTGATGTAAAGTGTGCGTAAACGCGCACTCACTTATCGCAGACGAATAATAGGCGGGCAGCAAGAAAAAAATAATTATTAAAGAAGGATCGAGAATATATGTATACATAGTTACAACTCTATATGTATACATAGTTACAACTCTATATGTATACATAGTTACAACTCTATGTGTATACATAGTTACAACTCTATATGTAGGCATAGTAACAACTCTATATGTATACATAGTTACAACTCTATATGTATACATAGTTACAACTCTATATGTAGGCATAGTAACAACTCTATATGTATACATAGTTACAACTCTATATGTATACATAGTTACAACTCTATATGTATACATAGTTACAACTCTATATGTATACATAGTAACAACTCTATATGTATACATAGTTACAACTCTATATGTATACATAGTTACAACTCTATATGTATGCATAGTTACAACTCTATATGTATACATAGTTACAACTCTATATGTATACATAGTTACAACTCTATATGTAGGCATAGTAACAACTCTATATGTAGGCATAGTAACAACTCTATATGTATACATAGTAACAACTCTATATGTATACATAGTAACAACTCTATATGTATACATAGTAACAACTCTATATGTATACATAGTTACAACTCTATATGTATACATAGTAACAACTCTATATGTATACATAGTTACAACTCTATATGTATACATAGTTACAACTCTATATGTAGGCATAGTAACAACTCTATATGTATACATAGTAACAACTCTATATGTATACATAGTTACAACTCTATATGTATACATAGTTACAACTCTATATGTATACATAGTTACAACTCTATATGTATACATAGTTACAACTCTATATGTATACATAGTTACAACTCTATATGTATACATAGTTACAACTCTATATGTATGCTTAGTTACAACTCTATATGTTACACAATTAAAAGTTTTTTTAAACTGAAAAGTAAAAGGAAGGGGGAGGCTTGTGTATTATTTTAGAACTATTTTACCTACAGGGCCCTGTAGTTTGTGGGGGAGGGGACAACGACTGGTCGTACTCAGCAGTCCAGGCTTGCGGAGCCGAGGAGCCGGGAGCCGATACTTTTTGCTGGAGCCGGAGCAGAAACAATCTGGCGGCTCCACGGCTCCCAAATGTTTTTTTTTTTATAGCAGAATTTTTTTTTTAGCTTTAAAATTCCAAATATGTTTGATTGTTTGCCTCATACAATTGGAAATGTTGTCATGTTTTACGAACGCCACAACAGTAACAGACAGCGTTTAAATGGTAGCGTGCACGCACATCACCACAATAAATCTTTAACGGGGAATTGTTTTGTGTTCGTTTTAAATCTTTTTTACCCTCCGAAATTTTTTGAATGGCATGTTATTTTGTTATATATAAAGTTTAAACAGTTTTATTTCATAGAATAATTGTATCAATCATTTAAAATAAATTTTTACTAAGACGACAAATAGAACGCGTCATTTCGTATTATTATTTGACCGCGAATTTGAAATGGACTAAAAACAAAATGGTCGCTTTCTGTATTTAACAATTTTATTATAAACAGAATATCTGAAATAGAGTAGATAAATTTATAAGGATGTGGCTATACGGACCCGGGTCCCAATAAAATCCGATTGTTATTTGGACCCATGGCAAATATGCGCTAAGCTTAGCTATATTTAAACTTCATATGACGGAACCAGTGGCGCAACCTGCGGGGGGTGGGGCAGACCAAATCATCATTCATATTTTACTATATAAACTGTCGTTTTTTTATATGTGAGCCCCCCCCCACCCCTCCAGCAATATTTGCTGGTTGCGCCACTGGACGGTACCCGAAAAAAATAATAATACTGAGTCCGCTTAGTGGAACCCTAGACACTGAGTAACGATTAAATCATACAATTCAAACAATTATAAAAAAAAAACAATAATAAAGTTTATGTATAGCTAAGCTAAGTGCATATTTGCCACGAGTCCGAATAACAATCAGACTTTATTGGGACGGGGTCCGAATAAAAATCGGAGTTTATTGGTACCCGGGTCCGAATAGTCACTTCGAATTTATAAATAATAAATATAAATACTGAAGTCTTTAAAATATTTTAAATAATGTATCATTTTACTATTTGCTTATTTGATCATTGAAATAATTTTTTATTACTTATGAAAATGTCGACTAGTGAAACCTCGGCCGAAAATAATGATATGATTCTGGATGCACTGAAATGGTTTGTTTTTAGTAAAACCGACAATCCGTATATTTGCGTGGCGCAATTACAAAAATTTTTAATATACAGATAGATATATAGATAATAGAGAGATAGGTGATAGATAGATAGATAGATAGATAGATAGATAGATAGATAGATAGATAGATAGATAGATAGATAGATAGATAGATAGATAGATAGATAGATAGATAGATAGATAGATAGATAGATAGATAGATAGATAGATAGATAGATAGATAGATAGATAGATAGATAGATAGATAGATAGATAGATAGATAGATAGATAGATAGATAGATAGACATACAGATAGATAGATAGATATACATACATATACACAGGTAGATAATAAAGAGATAGGTGATAGATAGATAAATTGATAGAAAGACATACAGATAAATAGATATATAGACATACAGATATATAGATAGGCATACAGATAGATAGATAGATAGATAGATAGATAGATAGATAGATAGATAGATAGATAGATAGATAGATAGATAGATAGATAGATAGATAGATAGATAGATAGATAGATAGATAGATAGATAGATAGATAGATAGATAATAGAGAGATAGGCGATAGATAGATAGATATATAGACATACAGATATATAGATAGGCATACAGATAGATAATAGAGAGATAGGTGATAGATAGATAGGTAGATAGATAGATAGATAGATAGATAGATAGATAGATAGATAGATAGATAGATAGATAGATAGATAGATAGACATACAGATATATAGATAGGCATACAGATAGATAGATAGATAGATAGATAGATAGATAGATAGATAGATAGATAGATAGATAGATAGATAGATAGATAGATAGATAGATAGATAGATAGGCATACAGATAGATAGATAGATAGATAGATAGATAGATAGATAGATAGATAGATAGATAGATAGATAGATAGATAGATAGATAGATAGATAGATAGATAGATAGATAGATAGATAGATAGATAATAGAGAGATAGGTGATAGATCGATAGATAATCATTTTGAATAACTGTTACAAAAATAAATAATGATTACGCCCTTTGATTAGCTTTTATTATTTAAAATATAAGCAAAAACGGTACCTAAGAAACTCTTATATTCGCCCCTGAGAGGTCAGATCGCGAAATGGACTTTTGATGTACACTTGGCTGGCCAAGACCTACAAAATGATATATACATCATGGGTCTAGGACTCATGGTTGCTGAGATATAGGGCGCTCTTTTGTTAATATAGCTTATATAGTAAAAAAAAACCTCAGAGGTCAGATCGCGAAATGGACTTTTGATGCAAACTGTGTGTGTATGTGTGTGTATGTATGTGTGTGTGTGTATTATGTGTGTATGTATGAGTGTATGTGTGTGTATATGTGTGTATGTGTTTGTGTGTGTGTTTGTGAGTATGTGTTTGTGTGTTTATGTGTGTGTATGTTCGTGTGTATGTATGTGTGTATATGTGTGTATGTGTGTGTATGTTTATGTGTACATGTGTGTGTATGTGTATGTGTGTGTATAAGTGTGTATGTGTTTGTGTGTGTATGTGTGTGTGTATGTATGTGTTTGAGTGTGTATGTGTGTATGTATGTGTGTATGTGTGCGTGTATGTATGTGTATGTATGTGTGTATGTATGTATGTGTGTGTGTGTATTTGTGTGTATATGTGTGTGTATGTATTTGTGTGTGTATGTGTGTGTATATGTGTGTGTATGTGTATATGCAGGGGTGGACTGGGGGATCTTGTGTTTCAAACTTGATCAACTTTTCTAGTAAAGTTTGAGATGTATCCGTGATTTTTGCATTGAATGCGTCTGATTGAGCTAGTTCTTGTAACGTATAAATCAATTCAATGAACCATGATGAGTTTGGATCATCAAAATTTTCAAATATTTTTAACGCACTTTCTTTGGCCTACCATCGCGTTTCACCAATAATATTTAATCTTTGGTATCCAGATTTCTGTTGGTGATCGACCCAAACATCCATTCTTTTGTACGATTCTCTTAAGAATGCGTTAAGCAGTTGAAAAAGGCTAATTGAAGAGGTCATGGTTTGAGTGGTATCACTTTGAACAATGCATGTGCGTAGCACCATCACGCAACGTCACTCAGCCATTTAGTAAACCCATTGTACTGTCCTTGCAAATTGGCTGTCCCATCCGTAGCATTACTGCCACAATATTCAATATTTATGCTACATTCAATGAGTTTCTCTTGAAATAATTTAAACATACCTTTTCCAGTAGAATTGAGTAGAAGATGTACAGTTTGCAACGCATATCAATCGCTCATGAACTTTATCTGTTACATATCTTATAATTATTGGACACACTCCGAGTTGTGTCTAATTGAACTGAAAACATACCAGCAGATTTAATTTCCTTCGAAATGGTTTTCTTTATTATTTTTCTCATTGCATCAATGATATCATTCAATGTCGTCTTCGATAGCAGGGTAATCAAATTTCCTCTCCCCTTATTCTAGCCAAATTAGATGCAAGTCTGTCATTACTTTTCTCAACAACCATACCAAGATGTTTTTTTAATTATTTCGTCAAATTTTGACAAGAGTAATAATATTTCCAAGAAATTTCCTTGATCTTGTCTCTTTTCTTGAACTTGTTGGCACCTTTTTTTATTTTGCTGAGAGAATAAAATGCTATCAATGTCTCTTTCACTTACAGACATTATATAAGCTTCCACACACTTGATGTTTTTATGTTCCTATAATCTTTGATGCACATGTTTCCAGGAGTTCATGCCCGCTGTGAATGAGTTCATATCGTCAGTCTTGCCATATGCTAAGCATACTGTGCAATACAAAGCTATAGATTCTTTACAGTAGGACACCCAGTTCCTATTGATACCATTGCTTCTGAAAAATACTCGATGGGCATTTGTAAATGGTAGATCAGTTTCACTCGCACTTGGTTGTATTGGGTGAAATTTTTAAAAAAATGATTGTAAAGTATTCTGTCGAGGACTTTTGAAATAGTAACTGGTGTTTTTATCAACGATAACTGAAGTATCATTTTCGGAATTTAGATCTACCACTGCCAGCGTTGTTGTCATAAATATTGTGTTGTCAGTTAACTCCGTAACATTCTCTAAATGTAAGGTGGGAATCAAGTTTGTTGGCACTACTGAATGCTGATTGTTGTCATCGCTTTGATTTGTGTCGGGTTGTGTAGTTGTAGAAGGTGTTTTTTGAGAGACGGTGTCTTCAGTTTGAATTGGAGTGGCTTTAATTAAATCGACTTTACCAAGAATTTTTAGTTTCTTATCTCTTAATTTCTCCGCACCACCTTTACATTAAAGTTTTGAATTTATATCACTCATAACCGTAAAATATTTTATTTAATTAATATTATTATTATTAACTAACAAATAAAAAATAATTTTTATCATAGCAAACTCAGCGGAAGTAGAATGGAAGATGTAAATTCTAATATGGCGGTTAACCGTGAAAATCCCTAGTACGGAGCTCTTTATTGACGTAAGAGTACGGCCGCTGTTGGTTTGGACATTAGGTTGCCTCTAATATCACCGCATATTAGTTATCAATTATTATATCAAAGGCCCTGGCGGCCCACCGGGAATCTTCCCCGTGTCCCGGCGGCCTAGTCCACCCCTGTGTATATGTGTGTGTATGTGTGTGTATATGTGTGTGTACGTATAAGTGTGTTTGTGTGTGTATGTGTGTGTATGTATGTGTGTATGTATGTATGTGTGTGTGTATGTGTGTGTGTGTGAATACCATATTATCTCTGGTGAAGTATCCTGGCATTCAGAGATCATTTTGAAAACAATACATGTAGATATTTTTGATAACGCTGCCCATAATATAACTCATTCATAAGAAATCACAGTGAAATTTAATGCAGTTTGCATTATTCATTCATTTGATAAATAAATATACATTTTATAAAAAAGAAAATAAATAGGAATTGATTACTTTACTGTAATTCACAGTAATATAACAAAAATGTATATTGACAACAGCGACACCAAACAGTAAATTTAATCAGGATTCTAGGAGGTTGTTCATAAAGCGTAATACACATGTAAAAGACGTAAGAAGATACCAATGATTTAAAATACCATAAAAATTTGTTCATCCCAATAAAAAACAAAACATGATATTAGTTAAGTATGTCACATATGAAGTATTTAAATAAATCAACAATTTATGAATGGAATGCATCAGAATACTTGATGTCAAATGTACATGTTTATATGGGTGGATGTTGCCATGAAAAGTAAAAAATTATGGATGATGTATGCACATTGAGAAGAGGTGAATGAAATAGTACTTCAATGGAAGATGTCACGATAGAGGTGAATGTAAAAGTACTTCAATGGAAGATGTCACGATAGAGGTAAATGAAAAAGTACTTCAATGGAAGATGTCACGATAGAGGTGAATGAAAAAGTACTTCAATGGAAGATGTCACGATAGAGGTGAATGAAATAGCACTTCAATAGAAGATGTCACGACAGAATTGAATGAAATAGTGCTTCAATGGAAGATGTCACGATAGAGGTGAATGAAATAGTACTTCAATGGAAGATGTCACGATAGAGGTGAATGAAAAAGTACTTCAATGGAAGATGTCACGATAGAGGTGAATGAAAAAGTACTTCAATGGAAGATGTCACAATAGAGGTGAATGAAAAAGTACTTCAATGGAAGATGTCACGATAGAGGTGAATGAAAAAGTACTTCAATGGAAGATGTCACGATAGAGGTGAATGAAAAAGTACTTCAGTAGAAGATGTCACGATAGAGGTGAATGAAAAAGTACTTCAATAGAAGATGTGATAGAGGTGAATGAAATAGTACTTCAATGGAAGATGTCACGACAGAATTGAATGAAATAGTGCTTCAATGGAAGATGTCACGATAGAGGTGAATGAAATAGTACTTCAATGGAAGATGTCACGATAGAGGTGAATGAAAAAGTACTTCAATGGAAGATGTCACGATAGAGGTGAATGAAAAAGTACTTCAATGGAAGATGTCACAATAGAGGTGAATGAAAAAGTACTTCAATGGAAGATGTCACGATAGAGGTGAATGAAAAAGTACTTCAATGGAAGATGTCACGATAGAGGTGAATGAAAAAGTACTTCAGTAGAAGATGTCACGATAGAGGTGAATGAAAAAGTACTTCAATAGAAGATGTGATAGAGGTGAATGAAATAGTACTTCAATGGAAGATGTCACGATAGAGGTGAATGAAATAGCACTTCAATAGAAGATGTCACGAGAGAGTGAATGAAATAGCACTTCAGTAGAATATGTCACTTCGACAAATGAAACAAGTTAAATGAAGAACTCTGCATTGCCATTTTGAATCATAAACTACCCTGGTATTAAAATGATTGATACAAGTCAACGCATTTAAGAAAATAAAATAAAAAGGAAGATGTCGCTAAATATTTTTCTGTACAGATTTTAATAAGAGATGTATAGTCAATGTACAGATTTTGATAAGAGATGTATAGTCAATGTACAGATTTTAATAAGAGATGTATAGTCAATACATTTTTCTTCACATTTGAAGCCGATTACTTATTACATAAAGCCTTGGGGGTGGGGTCGCTGAAGTAAGACAGTGAGAGAGGATGGGGGTATTCTGAAATGATATGTCACAACATCATAAAAAAATGTTTGGCTTTGAAATGAAAGCAACTGCGTGACCTTGAACAACTCTAATAATTTGCTTATTCCATTTTAAATGTGTCAATGACCCCAAGTAAATTATATTCCATAGCAGAGATAGAATTACTGTAGCCCATATTGCCACCAGTTTAAATATTATTTTATTTACACTATCTAATGGTAATGCCAATTATAACGTTCATCTGGTGTGTTCAGGGCCTACGTTTATAAAAAGTTTGACTCGTAGTAAACATACTTTCCACTGCAGTGGATCTCATTGTTCCCTCCTATTTGATGAAACCTGATTGCGGCAAAAGATACTAGCCGTGCGCGACTTTGTTGGGGTATACTAAATGTGTGAATAACATAGAGTACATGGGCTTTATTAACAAATGTTTGTTCGCTCTGTTGTAAAGTTTTTGCGCTCTGATGTAAAGTGTGCGTAAACGCGCACTCACTTATCGCAGACGAATAATAGGCGGGCAGCAAGAAAAAAATAATTATTAAAGAAGGATCGAGAATATATGTATACATAGTTACAACTCTATATGTATACATAGTTACAACTCTATATGTATACATAGTTACAACTCTATGTGTATACATAGTTACAACTCTATATGTAGGCATAGTAACAACTCTATATGTATACATAGTTACAACTCTATATGTATACATAGTTACAACTCTATATGTAGGCATAGTAACAACTCTATATGTATACATAGTTACAACTCTATATGTATACATAGTTACAACTCTATATGTATACATAGTTACAACTCTATATGTATACATAGTAACAACTCTATATGTATACATAGTTACAACTCTATATGTATACATAGTTACAACTCTATATGTATGCATAGTTACAACTCTATATGTATACATAGTTACAACTCTATATGTATACATAGTTACAACTCTATATGTAGGCATAGTAACAACTCTATATGTAGGCATAGTAACAACTCTATATGTATACATAGTAACAACTCTATATGTATACATAGTAACAACTCTATATGTACACATAGTAACAACTCTATATGTATACATAGTTACAACTCTATATGTATACATAGTAACAACTCTATATGTATACATAGTTACAACTCTATATGTATACATAGTTACAACTCTATATGTAGGCATAGTAACAACTCTATATGTATACATAGTAACAACTCTATATGTATACATAGTTACAACTCTATATGTATACATAGTTACAACTCTATATGTATACATAGTTACAACTCTATATGTATACATAGTTACAACTCTATATGTATACATAGTTACAACTCTATATGTATACATAGTTACAACTCTATATGTATGCTTAGTTACAACTCTATATGTTACACAATTAAAAGTTTTTTTAAACTGAAAAGTAAAAAGGAAGGGGGGAGGCTTGTGTATTATTTTAGAACTATTTTACCTACAGGGCCCTGGAGTGTGTGGGGGGAGGGGACAACGACTGGTCGTACTCAGCAGTCCAGGCTTGCGGAGCCGAGGAGCCGGGAGCCGATACTTTTTGCTGGAGCCGGAGCAGAAACAATCTGGCGGCTCCACGGCTCCCAAATGTTTTTTTTTTATAGCAGAATTTTTTTTTTAGCTTTAAAATTCCAAATATGTTTGATTGTTTGCCTCATACAATTGGAAATGTTGTCATGTTTTACGAACGCCACAACAGTAACAGACAGCGTTTAAATGGTAGCGTGCACGCACATCACCACAATAAATCTTTAACGGGGAATTGTTTTGTGTTCGTTTTAAATCTTATTTACCCTCCGAAATTTTTTGAATGGCATGTTATTTTGTTATATATAAAGTTTAAACAGTTTTATTTCATAGAATAATTGTATCAATCATTTAAAATAAATTTTTACTAAGACGACAAATAGAACGCGTCATTTCGTATTATTATTTGACCGCGAATTTGAAATGGACTAAAAACAAAATGGTCGCTTTCTGTATTTAACAATTTTATTATAAACAGAATATCTGAAATAGAGTAGATAAATTTATAAGGATGTGGCTATACGGACCCGGGTCCCAATAAAATCCGATTGTTATTTGGACCCATGGCAAATATGCGCTAAGCTTAGCTATATTTAAACTTCATATGACGGAACCAGTGGCGCAACCTGCGGGGGGTGGGGCAGACCAAATCATCATTCATATTTTACTATATAAACTGTCGTTTTTTTTTATATGTGAGCCCCCCCCCACCCCTCCAGCAATATTTGCTGGTTGCGCCACTGGACGGTACCCGAAAAAAATAATAATACTGAGTCCGCTTAGTGGAACCCTAGACACTGAGTAACGATTAAATCATACAATTCAAACAATTATAAAAAAAAACAATAATAAAGTTTATGTATAGCTAAGCTAAGTGCATATTTGCCACGAGTCCGAATAACAATCAGACTTTATTGGGACGGGGTCCGAATAAAAATCGGAGTTTATTGGTACCCGGGTCCGAATAGTCACTTCGAATTTATAAATAATAAATATAAATACTGAAGTCTTTAAAATATTTTAAATAATGTATCATTTTACTATTTGCTTATTTGATCATTGAAATAATTTTTTATTACTTATGAAAATGTCGACTAGTGAAACCTCGGCCGAAAATAATGATATGATTCTGGATGCACTGAAATGGTTTGTTTTTAGTAAAACCGACAATCCGTATATTTGCGTGGCGCAATTACAAAAATTTTTAACTCGTGTAATACTATCTTAATAGGGAGCCGGAGCCGTGCCGGAGCCGTCAAATTTGTGAAATTTGGCGGCTCCGCAAGCCTGCTCAGCACATAAGACGGCAGTAGAACTGAAAAGGGGGAGGGGGTGAATGAGCGTACGGTGCCGATAAGATAGGGCCTTGTGTTGTCAGAGATATTCAGGATGTGCGGCCACACTGAGGACCCCGTCTGTTTCTGTTCAACAACGGCACACATTATCTCTCCCAGGATGGGGAGAGGGAATGTCAACTACTACAGCGAGTGTTGTAACAATGCAGGCTTGTATTCAACATGTCACACCTATACACGTTTCTCCCCCTCCCCTCTCTGATTCTTTGAAGAACAAAACAATATCATTGTGTTTTGAAATGTAGGTCAGGTTAACCGAATGATCGCCCTCCTCCCTTAATGAAAGTGTTGTTGTTTTTGGATCTTGGTAGAAAAAAAAAAAAGGGAACAGATCCTTGTCAGTATGGTTGCCAACAAACCTGATATCACAATGTAATTATAACAGCACTTCACAACAATCTGATCATTACGATTGTGTGATGTGTTTTTAGTATTTGTCTACTTGTGTGTCAGCGCCTCTATAACCTGAGTTGACCTCGAGCCCAACATTCACTGGGACGGCTGCCTGTCCACCCAAAGAAACAGTAATGAGTTGACCTTTGTTATGCACCCCTGTGGTCTTTCCATAATGCTCCTTTAGTGGACCATTCCTCGAATGAAATAGGCAATGTTTCCAGGCAATTTTTCCAGACAATGGTAATCGATCGATCGGCCTGGAGCACTATACAGTCACAGCATTAATGCAGATTTGGGGTCAAATGGCAAATAACATTTCAAACTTGTGAGTGCTTTCTAGAAAACCCTAAAACACCGCTTTGCTCTGTAAGCCCATTGTAATAATGTTATTTGGCACAGAGATGGTTTGAATTATCTGGCCATTTAGTTTAGCGGAAGTGATTTTATTTTAGTTAGAGCAGACGAGAATAAAGAGACGATAGGCAGACGATATATTTCTTCAGACATGATTAGACGATAGATTTCTTGAGAGGATAAGTGACAAGACTAGAGGAACTACGACATCATCATTTTGTTCTACTATATTATACATCATTAAAGTAAGATCATTCAAGTGTAAATAAATACATATATATATTTCAACAAACTGTTTATTCAGTGTTTCATAGCTGTTAATATATGTGTTACGTCTCACACATATCTGTGGACACTTCATTTAATGTACAAATAATAAATATACAAGAAACTCAGAAGAGACTGGCTAATCGGTCATACTACAAATAATTTTATACACCTACCAGAAGAAGAAGTGTCAAGTAAAATATATATTATACACACAACTAATTTATACACAAAAACCACCTATGACACCCATGATGCTGAGAACAATGCACTTATAGTATGATTATTCATGTGGTATACGTCCCAACAGTGCCACCATCGCCTGTAGTGAGGTGGGAGAGATACGATGGTGGGGGGGCGGGGCCTCAAAGATTGTTTACTGGGAGTCGAACCTCCACCCTCCCCCCATTCCGCATAACATATTATACGGATCACACACCTACCATCACAAAGTCCTTTGCATTTAATACATTAAGAAGGGTGCATACGCTATCGCCTAGTTGTTCCATCCATTAGAAAAGTCTTGCCTTTAACACAACAACTATAATAACTAAAGACCTCGTTTAACGCCACATCGACTAACGCTGATTGGCTATAACGCGGTGTGTTGAAAACATTAACTGATTGCTTGCCGGAGGAATGATATATGAGAAAATGACTTCTACGCAGACCGAAGGACGAGGTATCCCAGGATTATCGAAGAGATGAGCTTATTGTCAATCTATTGTCAACAGCAGGACTAGGAGATGAGCTTATTGTCAACAGCAGGACTAGGAGATGAGCTTATTGTCAATCTATTGTATACAGCAGGACTAGGAGATGAGCTTATTGTCAATCTATTGTCAACAGCAGGACTAGGAGATGAGCTTATTGTCAATCTATTGTCAACAGCAGGACTAGGAGATGAGCTTATTGTCAACAGCAGGACTAGGAGATGAGCTTATTGTCAATCTATTGTCAACAGCAGGACTAGGAGATGAGCTTATTGGATGCGATCGCCTACCACCAACATTTGCTGAATGAAAGAAAAAGGAGCAACAAATGGCTAGACGATTTCTTCGCCAAAAATCAACAATATCAGAAGAGCCAGAATCTTCATCACAAATATCAACTTTATATATAGACCTATATATATATTTATATTAGGGTGGCCCAAAAAAACTTTTTGTCAAAACTTTTTGGAGCATTCTGTTTTTTTGTGATCCCTTTGACTTCAAAACAGCACAGAATAAATTTCATGAATATATGACTTTATTTAGTACTGCCTCATCGACACTGAACTTTTAAATCATTTTGAATGAATTTTGAATGTGAGTATGTATATATAAAGCACACAGAAAATGCTAGAAGGTTATGGAAAGTTTTAGAAAAATCTATACAATTCCAGAAGGTTCTGAAATGTTCTATGAAATCTCTAGAAGGTTCTAGAAGCTTCTAGAAAAATGTGGAAAACTTGACAAAGTTCCGGGGAATTCTAGAAAACTATAAACATTTTGATTTTCATATAAATAGCCAGCTTCACCAGTGCATTTCAATTTAGTTATAAAAATCAAGTTTGATATAAGATCAAATGTTGCGGCTATATAAATATCATTCCTTTAGTTATGACTACTAGGTCGAAAAGTGTTGTTCATTTACTTGGCATAGAAGCTGACACAACTCCAGTTATTGAGCTAGGTACTTCCCCTCACTGAGCCTACTGGCTAATAGTATGTTTACAAACACAGCTGTCTGGCAGTTAGTTGGTACAATTTTTTCATGACCTATTTCTTTGCTTGTTTACTGTCCAGTGGACATGCCAATGTTTATTGAGCTAGGTACTTCCCCTAATTTAGACTACTGGCCAATGGTATGTTTACAAACACAGCCGTCTGGTTGACATTCGGTAGAATTTTTTCATGAGGACATACTAATGTCCATTGAGCTAGGTACTTCCCCTAATTGAGCCTACTGGCCAATGGTATGTTTACAAACACAGCCGTCTGGCAGTTAGTTGGTTCAATTTTTTCATGACCTATTTCTTTGCTTAAATACTGTCCAGTGGACATGCCAATGTTTATTGAGCTAGGTACTTCCCCTAACTGAGCCTACTGGCCAATGGTATGTTTACAAACACAGCCGGTTTCAATAAGACATTTGGGGGTAGTTCAACTGGACCGGATGTACTGCTATTCAAGCGCTTTAAGACGTTTTGGCCAAAAATAAGACAGACAGAATTTAGTATATACCACGATGTTCGACTGGAGCAAAATATCAAGCCATTAAAAGAAGTCATCACATTTTGTTCAAATATCCTTCAAATGAAAGACAACTCAAGATATTTGCCACGGGCCTACAGAATCAGGTCTGAGTAGATATGGAGGTCAGCTGGTACACGTGCTTACAGAATCAGGTCTGAGTAGATATGGAGGTCAGCTGGTACACGGGCCTACAGAATCAGGTCTGAGTAGATATGGAGGTCAGCTGGTACACGGGCTTACAGAATCAGGTCTGAGTAGATATGGAGGTCAGCTGGTACATAGGCCTAAATAATCAGGTCAGAGTAGATATGGAGGTCAGCTGGTACACGGGCCTACAGAATCAGGTCTGAGCAGATAGGGAGGTCAGCTGGTACACAGGCCTAAAGAAGTTCAATGGGGTATGGAGGGGCAGGGGAAATGAAACCTAATGTGTCAACACTTAGTTCTTTTTAAACCTATGCAACCATTTTTATATCTCATGTATGGTAAGCTACAAGTAGGAAGTCTCATATACCACTGCTAGTGATACAATATTTAAACACATGCTAGTAATACAATAATTAAACACCTGCTAGTAATACAATACTTAAACGCCTACTAGTAATACAATAATTAAACACTTGCTAGTAGGATTTTGCACAAAGGCCCAGAAGCACAGGGTCGGAATTTTTCTCAGTAACTTTTACAAAAGTTTTGGTTAACAAAAGTAAAATATGTATAAATTTGATGTGTTGTAATCGAAAGTTTAGTATGTTGCTTTTAAAACTAAATTGCTACTAACGAGGTATTTACAACTTATGAAATAAATATTATAAGCTAATTTAAAAAATTTGGACTCGTTGGAATTGATTTGAATCATAGAGCTTCATGGGCACAGGGGAAATGTATTAGCTGCATGCCTGCATCCCTCTCTCATAAAGTCTGTGTAATGATAAACATGTCTAAATTTAAAAAAAAAAAAAAACAATTAAAAATCAATCAAATATGTCTGTTCGGGAAAAGCAACAATAAAACAGGTTATTTAAAACATCAAAATTAAAACAGATATGTCAATCAACAATAAACAAAAAACAGGCGGTGTTAGAAACAGCCTACCTTTGTTACCGGCTTGTCTGCCTTTTGAAAGCTGGTATAATCCAGTAAATAAACTAGCTGCAGCTCCAGTAAAAAGCATTAGATGATAATATTAGTTGTGTTTTAAACAACAAATGCAATTAAACAGAACAGTTGATACCTCATATAATAAAGAGGCCATTGTTTATCTCGGATACACCAATTTAAAAATCTGAAAACGAGGTTCCAAAAGTCTCCATCTGCTGCCGATATTTAGGTCAGTTAAAATAATTGTTAGCCTTTAATCCATATGCTTAATTTGTTGCTTATAGAATGTGTGTCCGAAGTGGTGACAGCTGTGAGTTTGAGAGTAAGAACATCAGGTGGCTAATGAAAAAAGATATCAAGATGAGCTAGTAGCAGCCCCGTAGCCAAGGGAAGGGGGGCATTGGGGGGCGTGCCCCCCCCCCGCTTAAAAAAGAAGAAAAGAGGAAAAAATAAAGAAAAAGTAAAGATGCCCCCCTTGCTGGGTATTGGTGCCCCCTACTGACTTTGACCCGGCTACGGGCCTGGCTAATAGTCCAGTAGCAGAAGAGACCAAGTCATGCATCAAATGGAGAAAATACTTAACAGTAATTGCTATTTTGTTTTTCATTTATTTTATTGCTTTTTGGTGGCATATCATTTTTATTTTGTTTTATTTATTACTCAAAAATAGCACAGTTACTCTGATCAGTGGCTGATCCGGTCTATAAATATGGGTTATCAGAATGCAATAAGGGCGTGGTATATTTGTGAAGGTTGGGCCGCTTTATCATATAGGCACAGTAGGCACTGTGCCTAGGGCCTACGGACATTTCAAGGGCATACGAAGGCCAGAATGGCAAATAAGTGCCGGTGCATCCTTGAAAAATATTAAAAAATGAAATCGGGGAGGGCCTACGACTTTGAAAGTGCCTAGAGCTTACGACGACCTTAAAACGGCCCTGTGTGAAGGTTGTATTTTCAATGATTGATTGTGGGGGTAGTATTTTGGACGATTTTGGTATATTTTGTGGATAATATTTTGTATATTGTTTGGGTATAATTTTGTACCATTTTAGTTTATGGTTGGAGTAGTATTTTAGTACCATAATACTAATTACCTGTGGCGTCACTAGGGGGTGCGGGCCGCACCGGGTGACACCATTTTAGGGGTGACATCAAAATGAAAAGTTATAAATTTCATAGCAGAAAAACCTCGATCTAGTCGGTTGTATAATCGATCATAGTTAAAACCATGAGCAGTAGCTTAAGGTGTCACCTTGCAGAGCAGAAGCACATCGTGTTTATTGTGTCATATAGAGCAGTAGCCTAAGGCAATATGCTACCACGGCTACTTTATATCAATACACTTTGTTCTATCTACCACAACTATATATATGTATGTATATATGTATATATATATATATATATATGTATATATATATTATTTTTACTTTGTTTATACAAGATGTATTTTACGACTTCGTTGACTGCTCCCACCCCCTTTCCCAGAAATTTTTAATTTGCAAGAGTTGGATTTGTTTACGTGGTAACCATGGCGCCGATCGTCAGGTGAACGTTCAAACCATAAATAACTGTGGTCCATGCATAATTCACTGATAGGGTTAGGCCAGCCAGAGGCAAACTGCAGGCTGAATCAATCCCGCCGGACTGTTTAATCTGTCCCACAGTAGCTACTGGTTTCAGTGAGATGTACATTGCAGTACTGGCCTTGTATGTTATGATGTTTACTATTAATGTATATTAGTTAAGATAGAGCATTAATCCACGTGACTTATTTGCTGTCACCATTCTAAGCAATTTTGTTCTCTTATTTAATTCTACACTAGGGTTATGACTTTTTTGTAACCTCATATTTACATGGCAAGAAAAGGTGACTTTTAATGAGTGTATTATGACACAAATAACCTTATCTGAAAATATTTGAAAAACCTTCCCCACCAAACCATAAAACGAATATTATATATTAATATATATAACACAACACTGTAATGGAAAGTTACATAAGAACAACAAGTGCAATGCATGTATGCATAAGTATAGAGATGTCCAAAATATGAAATGATAATAAAGGACACCATAGGAAACATAAATTAAGTTTTATGCTTCATCATTAGTGAGAATAAAACAGTTAATAGTGTCTTTGAAGTCTCACAACGTGGAACAATATCTTGCATTATTTGTATAGCTCTTTCTGCATAGCAGTTACTTCGTTCTATACCAGGTATTGCTTAATCTTCACAGACCCAGTGCCTCAAGAAGCATCTTTCTGCTTCAGTGTATATATGCAAAGCAGGTGCTAAAATCTCTTTTCCTATTTTCCAGTCCCTTTGATCTGAAAACCATACTTCAGACCATGCATGTCCTCGCTATGAAAGTACACATAAGTTCAAATTTCTCGTTTCTATTTTCCGGAATGCCAGAAGTGCTAGTATTGCACTTGAATTCCAACGAGCATTACTTAAAGCCGTCAGTCTCTGGAAGTGAATTACTGGAAAGGTTTTATTTCCTTCGTAATAGTGAAATACTTGCGTCAAATGATGTAAGAACTTCATGTCGTCTTTCCATCCTTTGTTTTCTCACATGATTTCTGAACTACTATCTTGAGAATCAAGTGACTCTTTAAGTGACTCGTAATTTGCGCTAATTTCAGCAACAAATGGATATGAAATGTTTGGATTAGACATTTCCCTGCCGAAAACAGAATCCATAGCATGCTTGAGTACTAGGCCTAAAACATGAAGCTGGCAGCCTAAGTACTGAGGGATTTGTCCACTGTTCTGTTGACAGTAATTTTGCAGCTTGCGTACCACACCATTTTTGTTGCCAGAATTTGTATTCCTTGTATCGCAAATAATTACTCGAATACATGAATAGAGTACATATTCATCTAGAACAGCCCTATTCGCTGTAAATATTGTCTCTGCTTTTCCATTTGTCAGAGACAATTTGGCTAATCGAATTTCTTTTTCAACGTTTTTCAGTAAAATAACTTGTTTTTCTCCTTCTATTCTTTTTCTGTCAAAATGTATGCACCATTCAAAATTTTGTAAGCTGTTTTTAATCTGCAACTTCATTAATTCTGCTTCTTTATGGGTTGCCTTATACACTCCTGACTTCGAAGGAGCTTCAATATTGGTAGAGTGTTCGCTTATTATTTTTAAAACTTTACAAGCTTTATTTATTGACAAATTTGCTTTCCTACAAAATTAAAATACAAGCAGACGATTACAGTTGAATAAAATTGAAATAGAAGAATACTATATTCCCAAATCAACCAAGCAGACTTTCCAAATTCCAAGCAGACCTTTCGTGACAATTACCAAACAAAGATTCATAAGATTTGACCATTTTTGGTTAAGTTGCAACAGACGCATAATGCGTTAAAACAGTGCACTTTAAATTTAAAATAAACTTTTTTTAAAAATTATTTTGTTTCAGACATGGAGGTAAAAAATACCCTATAAAGTTCCTGGATGTAATTAATGCAATTAAATATTTGTTATTGCGTAATCCATCAAAGAAGTAATTTTATTGAAAAACGCTTCTTATATGTAAACACAAGATGGCGTTGGTGGGGAAGGTTTTTTTGAGTGAAAAATAAATGAATATTATTTTCATATTTTGTTCACAATTGTTCATTAAAAAATGCCATGTAAAATAAGATTCTGAAAAAAAATGAAAAAAGTACTAACCCTATTCTACACTTTCTCAAATTCATTTATTTTATTTTTAGTTTTTATATGTTTTATGCTATTTTATTTGGCTGGAATTTGCCGCTCCTTGAAATAATGTCGCTCTAGGCACCTGCCTATATCGCCTATACCTAAAGCCGGCACTGGGTGGGGCATACGATACGGCTGAGTTGTTTCGCGTCAAAACTTCCGTACCTTATACGCAGTGGGCAGAGACCTCGGGTTAAAAGGTCCAAGTACAATTTTTTTTATTCGCGAGAGATGAATTGATTACTGCACCGAAATCAACCCTGTTAGCAGTCGATATCGGTCGGCTATCGAGAATCAAGCGGCATGCCGACAGCGGCAAGCCGCTGATGCGCCGACAGCCCACCGATGTCGAATAACCAGCGGCATGCCGCTGTCGGTTTTCTACAGCGGTCTGATGTCGGCGCGCCAGCGGCATGCTGGTGAGCATTGAAGTTATTTCAAGGAATTTAATCGAAAAATAACTTGAGTAATTAAGGGCATTTTTGATCAAAATTCTTGATAATGAAAAATTGAAATAGTTTGATATATATATATATATATATATATATATATATATATATATATATATATATATATATATAATTTCATTTATATATAACACTATTGGCATTTGCAATGAATTAATTTGGAGAAGAACCATCAGCTTGAAATGTGAATTAATATTTATATATTTTCAATATTGATTTGTATAATCGTATGGTAAAGTAACAAAAATAACCGAGCTCACAAAGGGCGAGCACTCTGTTCTATTTATTCATGGCAATATTCGCGCAAGATCAGCATCCTTTTCCGCCATATTGGTTTGAAAGATACTGAGAGCAATTTTTTAATTTGAAATTCATTGATTTGTCTGTCCTGAAATTGGAAACTTGTTGAATATCTAACAAGTCGTCAGCTCGAAGGTTAATAACATTTTCTTTACTCATTATTCTGTTTTAAATGTTCCTATTGACTTTACTAGTAAGCGTGATACTTATTTAGGATAAAAAAAGTTTATTAATGATGTAAAGTTTATTTTATAGCCTTTATATTATATTATACTCAGTGCTTTATTGTGACGGTACTGGCACCTTTTTTAATGTGGGGAAAAATTATTAATTTTCTTATATTTTAACATTTATTATTAATTTATTATAATATTAATTTGTTAAAATTGAATTATTTTAAAATCGTGCGCAATAAGAATTAAACTAGATGCTGGGTTTTAGCTATAGTTTAGGCAATCCATCACTGAGTGCAGCACCTATTTTTTTATACAAAAAAGGCACTAATTATACTGATTACTTATTTTAGCATTCTTGGCGTATTTAGAGTCATCTGTAAAATTCAAAACTGGTTACTTTGCATTTTCGTGATTTAAAACATGCATTTCGCATATCGTAATTTAAACATGTATTTCATTTCCAACCACCATGGGCATGGTTGTTTCTTTATTTTGGGTATAAGAAGTAATAACACGATAAGGCACATACTACTTCACAGATTAAACTGAGCCCTGCTAAAACACTGATGTCACTGATTTAACTTGAATTAAAATACAGTGAATTCATATAAATCTGTTAATTAATGGGCGAAGTACACTGTGAGGATCCTAGGAGTATCAGGTATTTATTTTAGCTGATGTTCACCACAGGCTCACCCTTGTCAGTCTGTCTGTCGCATACTACACTATGAATTACGACATATCTCTTTATATTAACACATGAATGTTATTTACTCCAAGGTAACTATGAAAATGCTCGGCAAAAGCTACGAACTGCAGAAATTTGGTCAGACATTGACAGCAGCTCTGAATCTAAAGCACGGCACAGAAGGTTGGTCAACTTTAAATAACTACATTAGCCATTTTTCTATTGTGTGAATTTATTCAATCTAATCCACAAACTTATTTTTCCATTTATTTATTGCTTGACTTTTATAGTTTTTGGTTTCCATTCATGATGTTGTGAATAGCTGAAAAGTTTTTAAAATATCAACTATATATTATGAAATTGGTTTCTTATATAGGGCACCAAAAAGACTATTTGACACAGATGATGATACATGTGTGGAAACTCGTCCATTATGGAAAAAGTCGAGGAAGCAGTTTAGTCTGTCAAAGCAACTTGCAGCTGCACCAGTGTTATCATTCCAAGAAACATCTACAGTCCAGCAACCCACCACTGTTGAGTCTTGCTCTGCTTATAATCCTACTAGTTCAGTTTCAGTGTCATCTTGTTCATCAGAACAAGCTCCAGGCACTCAACCAAAAATGCCTTGCCTTTCAGCAGCAAATCAAGCTACTCCAGTTTCAGTAAGAGCTACCAGCCAACCTTCTCTTTCTTCTTTTACCTCTCCAGTACCAACCATTAAGACTATTCATTCGGTGGCAACGGATTCTGTTGATGCAAGTAAGTAGTACATGCTCATGATATATTATGTACTTTTAACTATAGTATTGTTGAGTTAATTGTTGTTTTAAAAAAATGTCTTATTAAAAAAACAACAGTGATGCAGCCTAATTGTCATTGTTAATTTTTTTGTACAATGACCTTTATTAGCATTAGTTTTTACGACTTTACAGCAAAATATGGTGGTTTCAGGTACAAGAATGATCCTTACGCTGTTGACAGAGCTAAAAACGTCAGTCAATGAGCTTCAAAAGCAGGTGACAATGAACACCAAACTTCTACAGACATTGACTATGGGGGCTTCTGAAGTAGATGATGAATTGGATGTTGATTTGCCATTGCGAAACAAAGCAGCATTGGATTTGTTGGAACATGACGTTTCCAACAACAGAACTATATTCAAGTCATTGGTATATTAAAACTTTTTAGCATACTAAAACATAACATTGATGCCTTTTAGATCTAGCTTATTGATTAATGACGTTAAATGTGACGGTTGACTGATGATAGCCATGATTCAGATCCAATTCCCATTCATTATAGATTAAGTACTTAGCTACCAAAGGAGGCAGAGATGTAAAAGATGCCACCAAAAGAATGATGGCTGAGTACTTCACAACCGAATTGGCAATTGAAGTGAACTGGACTGGGCAAGGTGGGAAGGTTTCTTTCTGCAAGTTGCACTCGGCCAACATTATTCGCAGTAAGTCAACAGGTTTACATTTAGTATGTATTTTGGTATGGAGTTGAGTGATTATTTAGGACATAATTATATTGTCAGCACATTTTACCATTGGTAATTATTTCTGTTTTTATATTTTCATATAAAATGTAAAATTAAATGTTTAACAGAGGCAGTTAGAAAAAATTACGCAACACGGGATGCCACAGATGCAGAGATACAGCGAGAGGTTTACGCTTTCTGCACGGTGCACAAGATCATGATGGTGGCCGTAGAAATCGACATAAAAAGAAGGCAACCGATCAACAGTTGTCAAATTTATCTTCTGATTCATTAGAACATGTGTTGTAAATAAATAATTTGTTTATATTAAAAAAATTGTTGTTCATTTAAAACCCTGCAGATTAATGCTTTTGTGATATCATTTGATTTGGCTTTTATTTGAAATCCCTGGTATACAATATGAAATGTAACTTGAGTCTCTTTGATAAAGGAATAATTGTGAAATTCATGTGATCCTGCTTCTTCAAATTTTGCAGATTTATGTTTTTGACATTAAATTGAGAAGCAATTGCTTCTTGATTTAATTTAATATGTTTAAAACCCTTTAGATCTTGAAGATTGTGACTAAAATCCCTTCCCCAATCATGAGTTAAGAAAGATAACACAAAAAAACAGTTTCTTTGTTTAAAAAATTAATTAAAGAAAAGCTGTACCTAATTGAACTTGATTTCTATCACTAACTGACAAAGAAATGGGTAACATATCTTAAGAATGTATAAGGAACATGCTTATTAATAAATTCCAAAAAAATTATTTACTGTGGCCCCACCAGATAGCTTATCTTTCAATAGTTTTCCATTGTGATGTCACCAGACTTATTTCATTCATACTTTCATTTAAATCATTATCTGATTTACTAATTTACACAAGAACGCAAATTTAAATATATTTTAAATAAATATCACTTTAATGTTTAATTAAAAATGTATCTTCATGATATTTATCTAAATATACGTGGAATTTTATCCAAAACGTGACAAAATCCACTAAATTCAAAAATTCGCAGAAAAATTATTGACCCAAAAATAGTTCGTTTTCCGCTATTTAAGGAAGTTAAACCTTTATAGCTAAATATAATTTATAGAAAACACGGAATCAAAAGTAGCGGAACAAGTAAAAGAAGCTGTGATCGGCGTCTACATGACACTATAACTTGTATAACTATCGGTAGAGATGGTGATTACGAGAATATACACAGAAAGCATGCGCTGTAATATGTTAAAAAAATATATACATGAATATTCCGAGAAAGGACAGCTGGATAAAAGCAATAGTACACCGACGTCAGGCCGCCATTACGCCGCTCAGCGGATGCCGACATCGGACCGATAGATTGCCGATGGGCAAAAATCTGTCGGTCCGACAGCGGACCGACAAGTTTACCTCTATAGGGCCGCTAGCGGTCCTCTCACGTTTTGCGTGACGGGAATGTCTTCCAAGTGGTCATGTGGCGAACTAAATGTGCTCATATTTTTTTAGATCTTATATACGTAATGTAAAAAGTTGATCCTGCCACAAACCCACCAGTGAACCAGTGAGTCAAAAATCCAGCCGATGCCCCCCCCCCCCCGAAAAAAAACCACTACCCAAGCTACTTTTGATCGTGTATGAAACGAATTCTTAAATTGGTATGATCATAGACACAATTTCCCATACACTCATTTGTTAGTGGTCTGCTCTTCCACACTCCTAATGATTGTGGTTATTTGTCTTTCTTTTTAGTCTTTGTACCAAACCACTAGCCTAGATCGATTCGTCTATTAGTTGGGTTTATTGCGGCTCTCATAACCTAAAGCGAATCATTTTTTTATTCTATCATTATGTTTTTTTCTCAATAAATATCTATGGTTCTTCTTTTTTTATACTAAAAATTATAGTTATTTTCTAGTACAATTTTAAACAAAGTATAGAGATCGGCTAATCTTTCTTCTGGCGATCTATTTATCTGGCCATGCATTGTAACCACTTCCGTCAACAACTATGAGGCGAAAACAACTTAAATCTTTGGATTAACGGTATAGTCTACATTTAATTTTATGTGATATATAGTGAAAAATAATTGATGAAAAAGAATAAAGGTCTTCATATATTTAATCGTGTTAGATACGATTTTAATAAAATCTTAACTAGGAGTACACTTTTTTCCTCTTTAATATTCTTAGTCATAACGCTGTTAATTTAACACTGTCACTGACTAAATAATTATTGAACATTCAATTCGAATTTGTCATTGAGGTCACATAGCTTAACTGGTATGGGTAGAGCAGTCATTCTATTCAACGTGCAGTGTCCAAACACTTGATTGTCTTTACGCTACTTTATGGTGGGGGATCTCACAAGTCAAAGTCTATTATACATGTCATAGTCACAGAACAAATAGACCTATGTATTTGCAAAGACCTATTTAATAATTTATGTTAGTCTCAAAGTCGAACTATTTTTTGCTATTAATGAGTAACAGACACACATTTTGCAAAGATTGTGGAGGGTACATCTAGTATGTAAATATTTCTCCTTATATTAAGTTTTTAATTAACCCTAGTCTTTTTGCATTTTTTCTATACCTTAGGTAACCACTTTGTGTGAATCCGATCTTGACAGTACGTACCTGTGGCAGTAAAAAGCTCCCACACCTTTAGAAACAGCAGGATAGTGATCCTTGGTGTTGCTGATATAATATTTGGCCATGGTGCAATGTTTTTGGTGAGTGAATAACATATCTTTTTAATTATCTTAAAAATGAACAGATTATAAATTGTGTATCAGTAGACAACATGTTTTAAAGATATTTAATGATTTTTCTTCATAATTACAACAACAAATGGAGGCAAGGTATTGTCATTATTCAATCAATAATTCTCTACTGATCAGAATTTAAAGGTCTGGTTTTTAAATAAGGCTCACCTGAATATCTTCTCTTTGACTGATGCTCACCTGAATTGATGATATGGTCCCATGGCCCAACCAGTTTATCATTTATCTCAGTTTTTGTATGGAAACCCTACTTGTCACAGTTTGATACAAAATAATAAGATGGTAACCCTTGCAAAAAAAAACTTAGATTAAAAAAAATAATTAAATTTAATGTGTCAGGTTTTACAAGAGTAAAATAGAGCCAGACAAGGGTAGTCATGTGAGTGGGAAAAACAATTTAGCTCTCCCTAGAACATCCTCCAACTGATGACATATTGGTGTTTTTGTTGTAATTTTTTTTTTCATTTTGTTGTAAGGATATTATTTTTATGCCAGCTGTACACTGCAAAGCCTTTGCATAGAGATAGACTATTGCCCAGTTTTGATACATATTTTCAAAATATTTTTTTTTAAAGTTATGAATGAAATAAAAAATCTAATCAGTTGTTGTTTCTCTTCCTTAAAGAATAAATTTATTTACAAAATTAGTTTCGACGACACGCTTACTAATTTTTTTATTATAGCTATTGTTTAGGTTTGGCGATTTTAAACTAGAATACTGAGATATTAATTCTTTACTTTTGATTTAACGCAGACGTAAGATGGCTATTATTTATAGAGATTACTCATTTAATTTTTTACATCAAACTGTTTATTGTTAGTATTTGTTCATACTACAGACTCTAGTTTTAAAAGGCACTTGTTGAATAGTATTTTATTATTATTTTTTTGTGATTTAGTCAAGTTTATAAGTATTGCTGCAACTGTATTATAGTTGGGTAAAGTAAGTCAGGCTTTGTTTATTGAAATTTTCCGTTTAAAATGGGTATTAAGTTGACAAAGGCGTATAAAGTGTATCATTTTTTTTAAATCTTAGCTTGTAATTGAATGTTTAAAGAAATCTGACAAATGTGACAATCAATCTTTAAACTTAAAAACCCAAAAAAATTTAGCAGTAATTTTATAACCTGTCACTGTCAACCTAAAATAAAATTACTTTCAATTTTTTCCATGACCATCTGTTTTGTCTTTTATGCATTTTTCTTAATATTTAAATTTAATACATGTATGTACAAAAATAAATAATATTTAAAAATGCTTTAGTAATGATAATAAATATTAATTAATGAAATAATAAAATGAATGAAGACTATTTGTTACCACTAATGAGCATTAACTTAATTGGTCTTAAGTTAAGTGGGATTCATTTTTCAATATTTTTTTATTTGTTAAAAAACGAATTATTTTTTTTTCCACAGTCTGCTGTTAGATTTGCTTAGTTTCAATGATTTGAATCCAAAATGAAATTGACAGCAGTGATTCAAAGTTGGCAAACATGTGGTGCAGCCTGGGCACAAATTTGTTTGATCTTAGCTGTTCTTGTATCATCAGTGACCATAAAAATAACATGGACAAGCATTTTATTGCTGATTTGTCTGCTGTGTAAGCTATTTTCACATCCTCTTTTCAGAATTCTTTTTTTTTTTTTTTTACTTTGTTGATGTTTTTATAATACAGCAGAAGAAAATATTTTAAATAAAATGTTATAAGTAAATTAAGTAACTTGCATAAAATTTTTTCCGCAAACTGTTTAAAAAAATAACTACATTTTTAAAGATTTTTTTTCTCATTATAACTTGTGTTTCTTCCTTATCAATGTCTTTTAAAAAAAATCATTTATTGATTATATCGTTTTGTTTTATTAAAACTTTTAAATGGAATGTCTTTTTTTAAATTGTAGTATTATTAAATATAATTATATCAGAATAATTTATTACTTTTTTTCAGTAACACTAATTTTGTCAAAGATGAAAAAGTTTCCACTTCTTTTTTGTCAAGACGATGTTGTATTTGATTTAAATGTCAACCCATTTAAGGGTAAAATAGGCCTGGGCTACTTGACTGCTGAAAAAGAAGCGGAAATTGCTAAAGCCATTTCTGACTTTGTTTTGTATGATGCCTCTCGTGTTTCATGCCTCAGAAGGTTTAAAGCTATAAAGATGAATACGGAATGCATATTTGCTAGAAGATCAAAGATTTGGGGATCACTTGACTATAATGAAGAATGCTCTCTTGGTAAGCCAGCCACTTATTGTTGAGAAGAAATATTTCATCCTTAATCAAATACATCTAATAGATTAGAAATTTGTATTTAGCAACTTTTATTTAGTTTAGTAAGTTTCATCATTTCCTTCCATTTTTTTCGCTGAACATTCTCTTTCTTCTCTCCTTTATTGTGTGACATCTAGAAGAGAACATTGAAAGGTAAAGCAATTCTTTATTTAACCTTAATCTGACTCTTTTAATATTTGCTGTTAGAAAGTAATTATTTTTTAATTTAAAACTTGTATGTAATTTTTCATACATATTTCTTTCTATTTTTTTTCCCCAGAATCATTCCTACATTTTATAAATTTACTATGGCTTTTCAAGACCTGTCTCTAGATGCTTTTTTAATTGAATTACCAGGACACCTATATGGCCAAAATATCCAGGTTTTGTTTTAAACAGTAGTTTATAATTTTATAAAAAAAAAAAGATGTTTATCTCTAAGATCCTATTTACTACTATGAGATGGTTTATGGGGGCTCATAGAGAGACTATGAGATGGTTTATGGGGGCTCATAGAGAGACAATGAGATGGTTTATGGAGGTCCATAGAGAGACTATGAGATGGTTTATGGAGGTCCATAGAGAGACATGATGGGAACTTTATCTTAATCTGAAAATTCCCTTGGTTATTACCTGGGAGACTCTGGTTGAGCTATCTGCTGCATGACCATCTGTCCCCTATGGAGATAAATAAGAACAGTTGATTGTAAGTTTCATTGCTAAAATTTTACTTAACTCACCCATGAATTTAAATGATATTGACTTGTGAAATTGTGACTTGTAAATGTTCAGTTGTAAGGTTTATGAGAGACCACCAAAGCCGATGGTTAAATCTGGTTCAGCATAGAGTGTATCAAAGGTATACAGTGTAAGGAATGATATGCAGGGGAAGTTATCTCCTGAATTCCATTAGGCTAAAAATAGTATAAATAAACGCCAAGTCACACAAATTGGCCATCAGACAGGTTTAAGCCTACAATTCAGAGTATGAGACGAAGATGTAGAAGATATTTACAACCAGCTAAAGGATATTAATAAGATCCCCACGTTATAGATTATGGAATATCAAAATTGGCACCGGGGTATACTAACAATGGGCAGACACAAACTAGTTGTAACAAATGAATATAAACTCCTTGAATTTTCCCATAGTTGGGACTTAACGGTTGTGAAAACTCTCCATCCTTTTAAAAAAAACACAGGATTGTGGATACATGTTACTTCCACATTTGGCAAGTCAATAACCAGATAGACTTCACACTGGTTTCTAAGCGATTTACTGCATTAATATTACAAAAACTAGGGCAGTCTATGGAGTTGAAAAGAATCAGTCCTCTATGAGCGCAACGGAGTTGAAAAGAATCAGTCCTCTATGAGCGCACTGGAGTTGAAAAGAATCAGTCCTCTATGAGCGCACTGGAGTTGAAAAGAATCAGTCCTCTATGAGCGCACTGGAGTTGAAAAGAACAGTCCTCTATGAGCGCACTGGAGTTGAAAAGAATCAGTCCTCTATGAGCGCACTGGAGTTGAAAAGAATCAGTCCTCTATGAGCTTTGACTTTGACTTTGAAAACTGAAATATCTTAATACATATTTATTGCAGAAACTTTCTAGGTGACAATTAGGAAAAAGTTTGTTGCCCTGAACTTCATGGAGTGCAACATTGACACCATTGCAGGACAACTACGGAGGAGATTCCAGAAAGACCTTTAAGGGAAAAATATATTTGTCAAAAGTAATCCTTGATCTGTGTGACAAAAGAAGTGTCAGTAAAACACTTATACATGCTAAAGAATAGGCAGGATTCAGATCTGGTGGAAGCACAGTGGAGCCAATCTCAATGTGACAAAATATGATGGGTAGAGATTTCTATTATAATTATTTTTTTTAAAGAAAGCTTTTGACAGAGTTTGGCATTACAGTCTTTTTCAGGTAATTTAACATACAGGAGAGCTGATACAAGTCATGGAATAATATAATAATTAGACTAGCTGTGCTGTTCTCATAAATATCAGAGTGGGGGGGGAGCTCTTCCAGTCAAATGTATGTGTTAAATCTATCTCCAGTTTACTTCATTTCTAGAGAAGACATGCAGGAATCATTCCCCCCCCCCCCCAACTATCATATCCATTATTGGATGAGCCATTTGAAACCTGCCTTTTTGCTGATAACTTAGCACCAACAACTTACCACTAAACTTGTAAACACTGCAAATGCCTATGGCATGGAAGTGAACATTGAGAAGATTAAGAAAATGGTTAGCACCACTATTGGAAATAAAATAGAAAGGAAAGGTCAGTGCTAAAACTGTCTCAACACAGTTACAAGGTGCTATACTTTTTCTCAAATAGTACATGTATTGGCAATACAGATATAAATTGCCTAATTTTTTTCAACGTATCTGTGATAGGTGGAAAGGAAACATTGGTTATAAAGAACAATCTCACACATTGATAGTTATAAAGATAACAAACTCTGTTTTTAATACATGTATACATAAAATATTTGTTTTAAAATAGACCTTACGTAACTTGATGAGATGTAATTATACCTTGTGTTGTACAATATCTGTTACAGATAACTGGTGAACAGTGCAACCAGTATTCTACCTGTTTTCCTTGATTTGACTTTTTTTCCTTTAATTCAAAATTTTTTCTTCTAAGGTAAGATTTTGCTGCTCCTGCTGGTGAACATAGAAATACATTTTTCGCCCTCTTTTTATAAAAAATCTGAAAGTGACAGGCCCCTTCCCTGAAGGTTATGACCCCTGAAAAATGTTTTGGTTGCCTTCCCCTTCATTACGGCCCTGACCAACAGCCTGATTTTATAAAAAAATAATTTTAAACTGTACCACTGTTTTCTGTTTTAGAAAAAATATGTCAATTTATAACTGTATCATACACACAGTTTTAGAAAAACATATGGAACCTTATATCTGATACTGTTTTAGAATTACTGAAATTTAAATCTCACTGAATGGAGATTAGCTGGACATGGGCAGTGATTGAACCTGCATATCTAACATTTGCACCAGAATTGAACTTGCAGATCTAACATTTGTATGAGAATTGAACCTGCATATCTAACATTTGCACCAGAATTGAACCTACATATCTAACATTTGCACCAGAATTGAACCTGCCGATCTAACATTTGTACCAGTATTGAACCTACATATCTAACATTTGCACCAGAATTGAACCTCACATCTAACATTTGCACCAGAATTGAACCTGCAGATCTAACATTAGCACCAGAATTAAACCTGCATATCTAACATTTGCACCAGAATTGAACCTCACATCTAACATTTGCACCAGAAATGAACCTGCACATCTAACATTTGCACCAGAATTGAACCTGCATATCTAACATTTGCACCAGAATTGAACCTACATATCTAACATTTGCACCAGAATTGAACCTGCACATCTAACATTTGCACCAGAATTGAACCTGCACATCTAACATTTGCACCAGAATTGAACCCGCACATCTAACATTTGCACCAGAATTGCAACAGTTATGGCTGCCATGACCAGAGTTGACAAGAACAAATCAGGGATGCTCAGGTTGACAGTCAAGTACCACACAACCTCCCGCCCCATGACAAGATATAGTAGAGCGGGGCTTTGGCACTTATTTCAGGGTGTACAAGTCCCTGGGGATTCCCATCCTGCTGTACAAATTGTCGACTCTGCCTGCTGAGGTGGTAAGAAGGATTCAGGCATTTGAGATCAGATCTCTAAGAAAGCTGCTTTAAATTACTTACAGGGAGTGTTAACCCAACACTTTGGTCAAGTTAAAAACCCAAATGACATGATGTGGCCTAAACCATTTGCAAAATTATGCAGGAAATCCTGAAATTAGCCAGTAAGAGAAGCCATTTAAGAAAGAATGGACATGCCAAAATGTAGCATCCCTTACTGGCAACCACTAGACAAAGAAAAGAATGGAGAGTCATAGCAGTACCCCCAACCCCCCCTCCCCCCGGCCACAGATATTGTTAAGGACTGAAAAGAAATTTTACATTGTATTGCTGTTAATTAAACTATTTTTAGTTATTTATTTGCATTTTTTTTTTAAAACAGGTTTTGGGTGATGCTATGAGAAGAGTTTTATTAACTTTACGAAAGGCTGATTTAGTGCGGCAGAAGCTAGCATTGCTGAAGACTGAGACCAACAGCAGTTTATTACAAATTAGACTGAATTGCCTTGTAGAAGATACACACACTTGGAGTAGAATGAGCTGGGTTTTTAAATTTAACAAAGTTACTTTTTTCATCACAAGCTTTGCCCCTTTTTACCCTGGAACAAACTCCAGATTCGCGTTTGGGTGTGCGCACAGCTACATTTTGTTCCAACCAGAAATAGCATTTGCCATCCGTGACTTGCCTGAAGACACAGCAGAAACTAACTGGAGTCAACCTGTTACAGTGCGGGATAAGATTCGTGTGGCCTTCCGAGATGCAGGAAGAGAGTATGAGGTACCTAAGAAACTCAATGAACCCATGGTGCATGAGATTGTGAAGAAAGTCCATCCTGATGATGAACAGTTACCTTGGTGGTTACCCAGTTAGCTGTTGCAGTTTATTCAATTTATTAAGCATTCCATCCACATATGTTTTTTTGTTCTTCCGTGATGAGTTCAAATAGTAGGGTTATTTATTGTAATGCAAGCCTTGATTTCCATTTGTCATGTTTCTCCTCTCATTAGAAAAACGGTCATAGAGCACATGTTGATCAATTTGCCAATGAGATCATAAGTCATCATATTTCTCTCATCTCATTGGTAGATTGATCAAAACATTGTATAGCTATAACAGGTTCTTTCAATGATATGAGAGAAATATAATGACCAGGACACTTGTCTTTTGTCATCAGTTTGAGTAGAGAATAATTTATCTTTGTTTTAATCCCATGCAGTGAGGATCTAATTAGTCTTAATATTTGTGTCAGTTGTAATGTATTAGTAACTTAGAATTGAACTAGATAACATCACAATGAAACATTCAACCTAAGTAAACATTTATTGGACTTTATCATGATTAATGTTTATATGTAAACACTTATTGGACTTTCTCATGATTAATGTTTATATGTAAACACTTATTGGACTTGATCATGATTAATGTTTATATGTAAACACTTATTGGACTTTCTCATGATTAATGTTTATATGTAAACACTTATTGGACTTTCTCATGATTAATGTTTATATGTAAACACTTATTGGACTTTCTCATGATTAATGTTTATATTTAGTTTATTAAACTCATTGTAGTTGTAGCTTGGCCACATTGATGCCTCACACATCATAGTGCAGTGTTTCCCAAACTTTTGACATGACTGCACCCCTTCTTTATTTTCTTAATAATTAGTACCCTTGTAAAACTAAAAATTGCATACTGTTTTGACGGTCACTGTGTCCGTTATTTATCTGTGTAAGTTTACCCGATGTTCTCAGCCAGATGTATGTCTTACCCCTATAAAACTACACACACACCCCTTGGTGCTGAGAATTATGGGAGTTTTTTTTCAAGTCCTGGTAAAATTTGGTTTAAGTCTCTCAGGTTCACTCAGCATCAGATGGGTATACGACTTAAGTTGGGAAAGCCACTAAATCCCTTTATGTGCCCTGGTTACAGAAACAGAGAAATTCTTCACTTCATCTGCCCTAATAGGCTTTTTAGGTATAAAGGGGCTGAACTTTTTTTTTCAACATTTATTCCTCCCACTCCATAGAGTGTGACTGTTCACACATATATAATGGGGGATAACATACTTTGGAAATGGTTCTAGGTGCTAGAAGGTTACTAGTCCCATTTGAAACTGTGAAAGTTTTATTCACATAGCATGATCTATTATTTTCATATTGAACTTAGCAACTTTTAGAACTCAGCCTATCTATTGCTTTTGCACTTTTATAAAAAATGTCATTACAAAAAAATTAGAATGATGATTATGTTTAAAGTGCTTTTTTGATGATCTGTTGTTGACATCTTTATTGGATATATCACTAATGTTAGCCATTTTAATTTCTCAAAAGATTTCTTCTTAATTTAACTGCTAGTACCTAAAATCAGAATCTTAATAAGTTTTTGATGTTGGCCATTTTCTTCTATCATGTCTTTTTAAGAATTTGAACAAATTATTTTTACAAAGACATTGTTCATTAGCATAGCCCAATTGTTCTAATCCACTTTTGAATTATTGTTGGCCATTTTTTTTGGTTTGAGGACTTGTTTATGTATTAGACATAAAAAAAAAATTGCATGTACTATGTTTGCACTTAAAATGTGACTTTGAAAAAAATGTATACAAAATTTTAATAAAACTTTTTCTTTTTTAAATAAATTTCTACAACGTTTTATTCAATACAGTGTTTTGTTTATGCTCATGTAAGAGTTAAGTCTGTGAGTGTTGTAGTTTTATAGAAAATGGCTATTGAGCCTTTTAGGAAAACAAGATTAAATGAAAATTTTTGAATACTAATAAATTATTACATCAAAGTTGAATGAAAATATAAAATGAAATAAATATTGATATATTCATTAGACTTTATTACAAATAATCACATTAAATAATCAATCAAAATTCATAAGCTTTTATTTCTCTTGAAAATCTTCATTTTAGCTGCTATTGCTTTTCTATGTTTACCTGTTAAGGGTAGAAAAAAAAGCTTATTTCAAAAATCATTAAACATTTATTAACTTGGCATTTGTGCAAAAACATGGATGGTTTACAAACACTGCAGCAAATAAAAATAGAAAGGCACCAGTATCTGTTTCAAAATAAGAACCTGACTACAACAGAAGAAATGTTCAACACAACTTCTTTTGTCAAAGATTACTTCAAATGTGCCACACAGCACACCTAAGCCCCATCAATTCTAAAATGGGTACCTTACATTAGCAGAGAAGAAAAATGGCTAGCCACTCTATCCCGTATGTACGGCTACTGATAACTTCTGATTCTATATAAACCTGAATTGTGGTACCACAGGGATACTTTTTTTATTGCATTTTGTTCAACCCAAACAGAGAATGTCATGGGCACTGCAGTAAGGCATAGCTTTCATGTGCATAATATGGCTGTTAAACATGAAACCTATTAGAAAAAGTAAAAACCAACAGGTTACAGACCCAACTAACCCTCTAATCAGAACTATCAGAGATGGGAACACAGATTAATGATAGAAAGTTGTTCACAAAAATTTGCAAATGGTACAAATTTGTAGGAATATTTGCTGCCACTTTTTTTTTTAGAATATATTTAATATTATTTTGTACTGTAGGCCTGGATATCCAAAATAAAGTGTCTCATTAACAAAGAAAAATGTAAAAAAAAAGGACAGAAAAAAATTATTAACATTTTTAAATTTTAGAAACTAGCTTTACATTTTATTTCAAATAGATAAACAATATATGCAATTCTACATATCATAACATAAACTTACTGTTTTCTCTAGGAATAACAGAATGATTGTAAAGATGACTGTGTTTAAAGTTTAAGACTTGCTGCCCAGCGGATATTTTTTTCTTTTTGACATCTTCTTCAGTTGCAACAAATAAATTTCTGGTTCCTCTGAAAAAGTTTAAAAAAGTTATTTAAAAAAATATGCAACAAGAAAAGAGAACTTGAAAATTTATTTGGCCCCAATTCAACACAGTAATACGATTCAATACCATAATGGATGGCAGAAATGATAAATAGAATCTTGTCTATTTTGGTGGATTTTCTTCCCCAGCATATAAAATCCTACAATATACAGGGCATACACAATGTACTTTTACTGACTAATTCAAAATGAAATTAAAAAAGAGTAACACAATAATAGAAATTATTATAGTGGATATTTTCTTTTCATAGCTTGGGATAGGGTGATAAAATAATGAAGGTGGCGGGGCAAATGGAGTAGCATCATACATCAGACCGTTTCATATACGCAACCAAAAAACTGCACTACTGTTTATTTAAATATTACAGCACAGCCGAAAAATAATAATAATAATAATAAAAATAATAATAATAAAAATAATAATAATAATAATAATAAAAATAATAATAATAATAATAAAAATAATAATAATAATAAAAATAATAAAAATAATAATAATAATAAAAATAATAAAAATAATAATAATAATAAAAATAATAATAATAATAAAAATAATAATAATAATAATGGTGTTGAGTAGTAAGGGGTGGTGATTTTCAGACATTAGAACAAGTATTGTTAAATAAAGAGTGATAGATTTGATCAGTGAGATTCTTTTCGAATCATTGAAATTTATTGGAATTCTTAAGTCTAAATTTGTATTATAAATAAAAAATGTATTAATCTCAATCTTCAATTAACAATTTTTTTGTGTGTAAAGATTGTATTGTAGAATGCAAGCTTAGAAATTATGTATAAATACATGTTTCATTCATCATGTAATAAAATACTTTAAAATAAGCAATAACTATCCCTATTCTAGTTATATGTTGAGTCAATTTTAATATCTTTTAAAAGAAGTAAGTTAATCTAATGATTGGACTAATTGTCCCCATTAGAGCCACAGCCCACAGATGTAACATACTGAATGGATTTTCTCCAGCAGATCCAGGACTATCTAATATACTGAATGGAAAGCATCGATTAGATCCAAGACAAATGTAATATACTAAATGGACTCTTTCCATTAGACCAATGCCAGAGCAATCTACTGATTGAATCGACTGCCTCCAGAAGTCTTATATATGAACAGTAATAAACAAGCTCATTGTCTTGAATGCTAAACGCATAAAAGAAATTTCAGTGGATGCAATAAAATTTTTCTTTTACACTTGAGAGAAAAATATATCATAATTCTTAACTTGCAGAGATAAATAAAAGCGTATTACTTTAAAGGTATGAAATCAGCCGGTGTGTGTCTAATTGTAGATAAATAAAAGTGTATTACTTTAAAGCAGCGATGCTAAAATACTGGCCTGTGGGCCAAATTTGGCTCTTTATAATAATTTTTTGGCCCCCACAAGTTTAAAAAAAAATAACATCACATTTGGCCCTTAAGATTTAAAAAGTGCACTCATTGAGCTCTAGTTAAAATTGAAATCCATTTTAAAAGGATGTATTTCTTTGTTACGTTTTCTATGTTTCAAGCTCTCTGTAAAATGAGGTACTTCAATAAGAAAATTCAAAATATTAATATAAAAGTTTAATTGCCATGTTAAAAAAAAAAACTTCCGGTACTTCCAAAATATATCGATAAAAAATAGAAAATTACAAGTAATCATCCTATAACTTAAAAATATGTACTTTAATACATGTTTTCCACATAGTTTTATTTAAAATGCTACAAATACACAATCACCTAACTAGACAGCACAGTGGAACCATGTTTTTGTTATACCGTTTCCGGAGCTGTTGAAAACATTATCGGAAATAGGTTTATCAAAGTACCTAGTAAAATCGCGGCATTCTAGATTTAATTTTTGTTGTTGGAGGCCTCATCGTCAAATATTAATTAAATATTCACAGAAATTATTTAAAATTAAAGTATCTATAGCATTTATAAAATAAATTGAATATATCGAAGTTTTATTTCAAAATGAAGAGATCAACATCAAATAACATTGACGAAATGTTCAAAAGAATGACCAAGAAAGCAAAAGGTAACATTTTGTTTGAGAACTTTATATTTATTTAACTTTTTAAAAATTTAAAAATTGAATTAAAACTATACATACATACATACATACAAATCCATTTTGAAATAATAAGTAATACTTTTCCTTGATATAAAAAAGGGACCATTTTAAATCTAAATTGCAAAACTATATCTTATTGTTCAGCCTCTATCTTTAGGGTTAGTTTTTCTTACCTAGGTCCTAGATTTATAAAAACAAACTATTTCGGTTGTTATCAAAATAACCAAAACATTCCCCAAAATTATCAACAACTGTCAAATAATGCATGCACTTTTACCATTCAAAGAATTTATTTCCTTTACTAGGTGATTTCATGGAATCCAACCGACAAGAGTTGTCCAAAAGATTTCCTAATTACAAAGTAAATAAAACTACTGAAGATGGAAATTGTTTGTTTTCAGCAATTGCAGATCAGGTGGGTTTACCTATGATGAATGCTCCATTAGTATGAAGAGAACTGGTTAACCACATACAGAATAACCCATTTTTGGTAAGACTTTGATTGAATATTTAACAATTCCACTAGGGTATAATATATAAATCTCATTTTTTAAAATAATGATTTTGCAAAAGAATAAGAGTATGTGGACAAACTATATTTATAAGCAATGCTAAGATTGATTTTTTTAATGTTGCTACAAGATCAATAATATTTATAAGTGATAATTGCACAACAATAATATTGATATGCACTACTTATTGCAGGTTGAATCTGTTGACAACATAAAGACAATTTTTAATGAATATGGAAATGTGGACAATTATTTGGCTGTGATGAGCAAAGATCAAATCATGGAATCATTATTGAAGCAGCAGCTAGCTACTATAAACGACCAATTAACATAATGATGTCTAATAACGATAACATTATTAAGATAGGTGACCAAAATCTAAAAGCTGAGCCCATTAATTTAGGCTCATTATGTCAGCCTGTTCAACAATCCATGCAATTTTCAGTTGGCTCCAATTGTTGAAGATGAAAATGCTCAAGTTAGTTTGCCTATGACTAATGTTGAAGAGAGGAATACAAAAAAGCTTTTTTCTAAAATTGATGCTGTTAGGAGGTTTAAAGATGAATGGACAGAACAATACTTTTGCATTTTCACTAAAAACATAATTTTATGTGTTATTTGTTCTTCAGCTATAAAAGTTGTTAAAGAATATAATGTAAGGAGACATTTTGATACATTACATAAAGATTGGAATGATAAGTTTCCTATAAATTCTGATGCTAGAAAAAATAAATTGAAGGAATGCATTACAAAATTGCAATACCAACAAGAAGAACTGAAAAAACACACATCAATTGATGATTATACAAGAGCATTTTACAAAATTGCTTGGCAGTTAGCAGTATCCAAGAAGCCATTTAGCGATATTTCAGTAATAAAACAATGTTTTAAAATAGCCTGTGAGGAAATATTTCCAGATAAAAAAGATATCGCCTTAATATGTTCAAGAATTCATTTGAACTGTGTGTACAAGAATCACAAAATCGTCATTAAATATTGAGCACCAAATATTAGAAGATATTAAGAAATGTTCCTATTTCAGCTTAGCAATTGATGAAACCACGGACATTAAAGACACTGCACAGCTAGCTGTTTTTGGAAATGTTATGAAGAGTTGTGAAGTACATGAAGAATTGCTAAACATGATCCCTATGAAAGACACAACAACTGGTTCAGACATAAGTTCAGCAGTATGTGAATTGCTGGAAACATGCAAAATCGATACCAAGAAATTGTCTGCAATTACAACAGATGGAGCCCCTGCAATGATTGGAAAAAATAAAGGGGCTGTGACATTAATAAAGAATAAGCCTAATTTTTCATGTTTTCTATTCTACCATTGCATTTTGCATCAGGAAAATGTATGTGCCAAAGAATTTAGTCAAAAAAATATTATGACCACTGTGAATGAAATAGTTTGTTTCATTAGGGCAAAGGCATTAAATCACAGACAATTTCAAAGTATGCTTGCTGAAATAAATAACGATCATGAAGATATAATTTTGCATGCAGAAATACATTGGCTGTCAAGGGCAAAAGTATTGTTAAGATTCTGTGATTTGGTAGAAGAAATTAAAATGTTTTTGAATTCAAAGGGAAAAGTCTATAAAGAATGAGAGGACCCAATATGGCTTTTGAATTTGGGGTTTTTGACTGACATTTCAAATCATCTTAACAGTTTGAATCTTCAACTTCAGGGAGAAAATAAAACTATGCCAGAGTTATACAGATTTATTACAAGTTTCAAACAAAAATTAAACCTATTCAGTGCACATCTAAAGTTAGATAAATTAAAACATTTCCACCAACTAGAAAAGATGTTTCAAGAAACTGTCCAGAATCTTTCATTTATTAATGAACTCAAATTCCTTAATAGGCATAACAACCCCAGAAAAGATAGTCATTACAGAACTGCAACTGCTGGAATTGAAAAATGACTTGAGTTTGAATTATGAAACTTTGAAATCAAATATAATAAATATGTGGAAAGAAATATCTGCTCAACCCAATTATGAACAGATTACTGATATAGCTTTGCCAGTTTTATCAATGTTTGGCTCAACATACAGATGTGAGGTAGTTTTTTCAGCATTGAAAACGATAAAAAAAAAAAAAAAATAAAGTCAGAAACAGGCTGTCTGATATAAATTTGATTCATGGCCTGAGAGCAGCTACAACAAAATATGTTCCACAATATGATCTAATGGTATCTGATATCTAAAGTCAAGGATCACATTGATTTTATTGTACATATGACCAATATATTATTTCATCACTTTTTTCATTTGTTGTGTTAAAAACTGAGTAATAGTTAATAGTGTTTACTTTCATCGCTGATCTAATAATTGTCTCATTATATACATACATATATAACAATTGGGGACGGGTGGTCGTGCGGTGTAGAGCGCTCGACTGTCGACCGGAGGGTCCCAGGTTCGAATCTCAATGAGAACCTTGGGATTTTTTTCAGGTCCTGGTGAAAGTCCCCAAGTCCACCCAGCTTTAAATGGGTACCTGACTTTAAGTTCGAGGAGTAAAGGCGGCTGGGCGTTGTGCTAACCACATAACCCCTTCATATGCCGAGGTTATAGAAACAGATGAATTCTACACTTCATCTGCCCCGATGGCCCGTTAGGGTTAAGGGAACTTTTTTTTATAACAATTATATTTTTGACCCTCCAAATGAATTTGACGGACAATAATGGCCCACAGAAAAAAAAAGTTTAGCATCACTGCTTTAAAGGTATGAAATCAGCTGGTGTATCTAATTGTAGATAAATAAAAGCATATTACTTTAAAGGTATGAAATCAGCCTGTGTGTCTAATTGTAGATAAATAAAAGCATATTACTTTAAAGGTATGAAATCAGCCGGTGTGTCTAATTGTAGATAAATAAAAGCATATTACTTTAAAGGTATAAAATCAGCCTGTGTGTCTAATTGTGGATAAATAAAAGCATATTACTTTAAAGGTATGAAATCAGCCGGTGTGTCTAATTGTAGATAAATAAAAGCATATTACTTTAAAGGTCTGAAATCAGCCTGTGTGTCTAATTGTAGATGAATAAAAGCATATTACTTTAAAGGTATGAAATCAGCCGGTGTGTCTAATTGTAGATAAATAAAAGCATTTACTTTAAAGGTATGAAATCAGCCGGTGTGTCTAATTGTAGATAAATAAAAGCATATTACTTTAAAGGTATGAAATCAGCCGGTGTGTCTAATTGTAGATAAATAAAAGCGTATTACTTTAAAGGTATGAAATCAGCCGGTGTGTCTAATTGTAGATAAATAAAAGCATATTACTTTAAAGGTATGAAATCAGCCGGTGTTTCTAATTGTAGATAAATAAAAGCGTATTACTTTAAAGGTATAAAATCAGCCGGTGTGTCTAATTCCTCATCTTCAACACCACTGTCTGCCAGGCAGTCATCAGGTTCTACACCATCTTTGTCTTCTAATATATCATCACTAGTAGCTATGAGTGCAGTCTTGCCTAATACAAGAGAATTAAGAAAACAGTCAGATCTCACATTTGAGAGGTTTCAGATATTAAGAGTTGAAAATGTATTAATAATGAAATAGAGACTAGGTTCTATAGTAACACAAATTGAACAGAATCAATAAAATAAACAAAAGTTGACAATTAAATTAAAAATGGCTAAACAAACCCAAAAAGACTTGTAAAAATAGTTATGGTATTTTTGTTTCAGAAGACTAATTCACTCAAAAAAAAAATCATATATAATAATACTCATTTCCATTGTGCGTTAAATCGAAAGTAAATAATGAATACAACAGTATTCCAGTTTGAAATACAACCATGAAAAAAAATCGGATCTGCCTGAAACCAAAAAATAACCTAGCCTACTGATCAAGCCTAAGGGGATATAACTCTATGCAAAGGTTTTGCAGGGTACAGCTAGTGTATGAATAATATTAAAAAGTAAATATCTAATGCGTTGAGCACTTTGCATGAATAATTAAATAAGACACAAATAATCATAGCAAAAAGAAAAAGTATTCTGTAGAAATAATAGTAATCCACCACGAAACATGTATCGCTATAAATTGTTTACCATCTTTCTGACTTTTTAGTTTAGTAGACACAGCATCCAGAACATCTTGAGGTAATTTCCGTTTCATTAGTTCTTGAATTTTTTTTTCCTAAAAAAAAAAAAGCAACAATAATTAAATTACACACAACTATACCATGACACAACAATTATATCAATTTTTCTTTTATATATGTATAGCATAAACATAGTAGATTAGTAGTCTTTACATATTAGTTCTGAATGAACTTCATATTATGAACATTAAGAGCTCTAATGCTAAGCTATCTAATAGACCTGAAATAATAACAATGTAAGCATATTAAAGTTTTAAAGGTGGCATTACTTTCTGAGCTTTAAACAATTCATCTCTTTTCCGCCTTTTTTCTTTTGCTTCCACCTTGCTCTTTTTTAAATTCTGTTGAAATTCTTTCAGCTGAATTATGTGCTGCTGTCGAACCTCCACAGCACTGAATTCTTGGGGGGCATCATCCTCATCTGTCAATTATATTCAATACAATAATAAAATATTATATTATTGTTATAATCATTTAATTTTCTTACAGAAAATGTATTTTTTTCAAACAGATATAATCATGACATTTCATTGACAAGATATTCATGTCAACTTAATAATAGAATGGATAACAAATAAATAGATTGCACTTAAGGGACTGGACTTTTGTTCTGATTTAGGCCTTTTGGCATAAATTCTATAGTTAAAAAAAATAGCAGGATTTTCTGGTTCAGAACTTTTTGTTGTAAATGACTTCGACAGCAATGAATAGTTTAGTTTTATTTAATTTATGCTCTTATTTATTTTCCTCTGGATCTCTTTTTTTTCCTTACAATAAAACCTTTTTTATGCCTTTTTTTTCTTGTTCTCTACATAGCAATAATCAAAATGAATTGATATTAGATAAAGCTAGAAGAATTTTAAGAATGGACAACAAAGAAAGGAAAATTAAGCACTGTGTTATGGTAAAAACTTTCCCCAGAGCAGTATTTTGTGACTATGCCTGTTTTTCCAGAGGATTCCTCATTTATCTCAGACTCAGGTCAGATGCAATCTAAAGGCAGTAAGGATGACACAACTTAAGACTGTTTAGTAATCATTTAGGATAATTTGGGAATGAGATTTTAAAATATTTATAGTTGCTGAGTTTGTATTTAAAATATATGCATTAGAAAGGTCTAGTTGCAAGCTTTCAAAAGGATGTTTAAGAAATAACTTTATTAAATAATTTAGAGTGTCATTTTTTTCACTGTACCTGAAATATTATATATACTAGTGAAAAAGCCTTCTGAAGCTGGCTGAACAAAATCAGACAGAAGGGATAACAAAAAATATATATGAAATACTGCAATAGAAAAGAAATGTAGCCTATACTGCCATGAACAGAATTAACAAAGAAATGTATGAAATACTATAATAGAAAATAACATTTGGATTTATTGCCATGAACACAATAACGATATGAAAACTATCTGCGAGGGAGAAACACGGTTACAATGCATACACCGCACGATATGAAAACTACCTGAGGGAGACACATGGGTTTAGACGATTATGTATTCAGGATAGGGTTATATATTTTTACACATTTCTTTTTTCTGGTGGATCGCACTGGAACGGCCTTCAGGTACCTTTTTTCCATAGACTTTTGTTTACTGCACTATTTTCAGTGTTATTCCTTCATAACAATCATGACACGACAGAAATAAATAGGCGTTCCGGATATATATATATAATAAAATATATATATATATATGATTGCCTTACCCTTGACAGGTTAATTTTTATTAAGACTTAAATTTTCTATTCAGTGGCTATATATATTCTGTGGTTTGTACTCATGGTTTTTAATTATAATAATGAAAGTAAGCTTTTTTGTTACTTAAAAATTGTTTTTAAATGCAATCATAATAATTGAATCCAAGATAATATTCTTATATTTTGTTTCAATAAAAATAGCATAAGGAGATTGTTACCTTTTTTTTCAGTTTAAGATTATCTACAACTAGCTGAAGCTTTATTTGAAGTACAAAGATTGTCAGTGATCTAGTTATAGTTGGCTGGAAGAGGGTGGGGTTGAAAAAAACGAGCCTAAGTTGCCCTAAGGGCTAAGCAATGGCAAGGTATTACAGAAGAAAATGAGGAGGTAGTGAAAGTTAACATTTATTATATTAGTATTAGGTCTATGTAACTAAATTTTTAATGATTTTAATCCCAATAAGCAAATAAACAATAACTGTCTCAGGCTCTCAGAGCTAAACTAAAAAGAAATCCAAACACATTTGGAATCATTTGGTATTACCAAATAAGGGATTACAGAACATTGATCATGAATCATAATTTTTACCATAATTAACAGCTAATCGGACTTTAACTTCAAGTATATTGATTTGCAAATGCTGAAACTTTAATATAGGGCATTAACAAGTAAGTTAGGATTATAAATACCTATCCTCCGAAATTACCAAATGATCCCAAATGTGTTGGGATATCTTTCTAAACGAACCTGAAGCGCTAGAACTGTCCATATTTTTAATTACTCTTTTTCGTCGATCGCTTTTCAAACAATTTTAAAGTTCACAAAATTTTAATAATTTGGGACCTAATTTAAGTTGCTTTACACCACAGACATCACATCTATGTTTTGCACGAGTCTTATCAATCGAAATGCTTTCACGAGGATTTGTTGACGGAAGTGGTTAAGATTTGTGGCCAGATAATTAGATCAGATTTCAGATGTGTTTGATTATTGAAGGGGCTTTTTGTATTGTTTCTTGTCCTGTTCAAAAACTGGCATATGAAGTAAGGATGAGGAGGGTATGGCGATCGATGTTTTGACGCGAAACCACTCAACCGTAATTTAATAATGTGACCTTCAGCCAGAAAAGATAACAATTGATAGATTAAACCAGCCTGTTAGGGGTCTGGGAGGGGCAATACAAAATAATTATTGTTATGATAAACTTTATCAATATGGAACTGTAAAATGTGATTTCTGAGTTTAGCACACAAGATCTCAAACCGAATTAAAATAAGCGGAAAGGATACACAATTTATAAGGAACAAACTCACACAGTGCCGAAGCGAGCTTAACTCGCGCCCGGGGCACAATACCTTTTTAATACCTTTTTAGCGCCCCCCCCCATTCGAAAACCATATAGTATTATATGTAAAATATATCATTTTGACGCCCGGGGATATAATTACCCCCGCCCCCCCCCCCAGCTACGCATCTGAACTCACACAATATACTTAGAAAGATAACAAACTAACACAATGACACATAGAAAGATAACAAACTTAGTTTTAGAAAGCGTAATATATAGATATTTAATGATAAGTCCTTTGCATATATTTACCCCTCTCCCTCCCTAATATAAGTGACAAATGTGTTAGACAATATCTGTATCAAATTACTGGCAATCAAATTTTGCCCCCTTTCATTAAATAGTTTAGCTATGTAATTAGCATATGAATTTTGAAACTCTGATTTTCTTTGTCGTAGCACAGGGTGTTATAGTTAAAACGCTATCTATTTGATGTTACCCCCCCCTTCCTTTTTTTTGCCAGAATATTTAAAGATTTAAAGAAAAATAAATTATGCATCGGAAAGTTTTTCAGCGGTTATACTTTACTGATATATCCTGTTTTTTTTTTTTGGGCGGGTTTCTTTTCTACGTGTTGGCAAGTCTTGTCAAAACGTCTGGCCAGAAAGCTAATCTATAAATATAACAACTTCCGGAAAATGGATAACTAACAGGTCACTTATTTGACGCCTATTACCACTGTCGAGCTCATGAATTTAGCAAATATAGTTAGTGCGCCGTCGTCGCTAAGGAAACGCAAATTATCCGAATGTAAGCTTCAAAATGATTCTTAATTTTATTTTAATTCAAGTATAATAACTAATTTTGTATGTTCATTTTTAACTCTTTTACTTCAAATTAATTAATAATTTTGTCAAATTAGTCAAACTGTATAGTATATTTTAATTTTGTATTGCATGCTATTACTAACTCATAGTTTCAATCGTTTGTACTCATTATCACAATCGCTATGTACTTTAAGGCTATGTACTTAAAAGTTTTTTTTGTAACAACAAATATGATGTGTTATAGTAAAAGCCATAAAGGGCTTCTAATTACTAAACAGGCATACATAAAGTTGTATCAACAGACATACATACTAAAGTTGTATCAACAGACATGCATAAGTTGTATCAACAAACATACCCATACTAAATTTGTATCCCAACAGACAACACACATATAAGTTGTATCAACAGACATACATAAGTTGTATCAACAGACGCCATTAGATTGTATCAACAGACATACATACATAAAGTTGTATCAACAGACATACATATGTAAAGTTGTATCAACAGACATACATATGTAAGTTGTATCAACAGACATACATATATAAGGATTGTATCAACAGACATACATAAGTTGTATCAACAGACATACATTAGTTATCAACAGACATATACATAAAGTGGCATTAAATAAAGAAAAAGGCAAAACATCAAAATTGGGGAGAATGGGGTTTAGATGATGCCTTTGATTTGCTAACATAAATGATTTTTTAATGACTTAAGTAAAGGGCATACATCTCAAAAGTTATTTATCTCATCAGTAATGCAGTTTCTTTTTAATTACATGTTCAGATGGGAATCATATTAGAATTTACCAATATTTCAAATCAATGTTATCATATTTTAGTAGCTAATAAATAGTTTTTAAATACAATAGCACATTTTTGTGTGTATTTTGTATTAATAATATCAAAGTCTGAATTACAGGTACTTTTTTCTAATTTCAATATTTAATCTGCAGTACATATACTTTTTTCATTAATTTTAATTACATTTTTATATGTATATACATGTATTTAGATTTGTATGCACTAGTTGACCCAATGTTTTAGATGCCTGGACTGTGGACATCATCCATTATGTTGTCATCTGTGTGGTCCTAGGAATTGACTAAATTTATTTATGTGTGGCAGTTCTTAAGCATTTACAGAGGATATACTTTCACATATGCAGGACCAGGACTTAGTCATATTTCTGATGGTATGAAAAAATTAAATAATTAGTATCTAGAGCATGTTAGATTGTTAAAGTTGATGGGATAGCTGTTACAATTTAGTATCTAGAAATTATTGGGTGTCAAAGTTACTGGCGGCCTTTGTTGTAATTGATATCTACGAGAACCTGTTAGATTGATAAAGTTACTGGCGTAGCTGTTGCAATTTAGTATCTAGAACCTGCTAGATTGATAAAGTTACTGGCGTAGCTGTTGTAATTTAGTATCTAGAACTTCTTAGATTGATAAAGTTATGAGAAGTTGACTTTAATCCTCCTTTATAACAAACATAATTTTATTTTATTAGAATTATATATTTTGTTTTTTATCTTAGGAGGAGCCTATTAAAGATTTTCATTTATTAATAGAAATAAATTACACAGAACTGAAAAGAAATACAGAAAAATTGTGCTACCAGATATGATGAATATTAGTAAGCCTTAGTCAAAAATTTTATGTTTTATATTATATTATTTTATCTTATACTATATTAAATGCAGATGTATATACATCTTTTTGTAATTATTTATGTTCATTTATTTTAGCTTTTGTTTATATAAATACTAGATCAAGTGTATGATTCAAAAAAATTATTTTTTCTGGTGCTTACTATGACTTATTTATTTTAAAAATATTGACAGTATAACATTGACATATAGTATAGAGATCAACTATCTTTGATCACCACGAACCCCCTTAATTCAAAGTTTTAAGCCCATAGCCCCCTCTGCCATGTACATTTTTATCAAATATAAATTTGAAATATTGAAATATCTAAGAAATTCATCTGTTCCATGTAACAAATTTTAAAGATTTATTTAAGCCCTATGAAGTGTGTTTAATTTTGATGTTATAAATATAATTTAATATATTATCAAAACTTAAGTAAGTATCACACATTTTAGTGCGACATTTGCTCCTGCTTGTTTAAGTTCAAGAATTTTATTCTAATAGCGTTACAGTAAGCCAAGACCTGTACATTTTTAATTGCTTTAACAGATGAAAATCTTTTCTTACCAATATTTTGTTGAAAACTGAATAAAAAATTGTGGCTTTCCCTTGTAAAGGGTATTCATTTCATTGCTAGTCAAAAATGAGTTGGAATTGACTAAGACTCATCAGAATATAGATTGATGACACTTTTTCCTTCAAATTTTAATTAGCTTCTTCAATTTTCGAATTACATGGATATATTATCCACAAAGTTCCAAGTCAGAAGTCTTCTTCTAAACGTTTGATAATGACTTCAAAATCTTCAGTGATTATGTTGCAAGACCATGGTCAATAAATAATTACTGCGATGCCCTCTTTCACAATTTTGGCAAAATTATAAAACAACTGCTGTCACAGCAACAATGGCATATTTATGAAATCTATGTTTAACATTTTTAGCGTAATACATCACAAGGCTCGGTTGTTTCAAATATGAGATAAAAAGTTGCTAAATAGATCCCAATCTTTCTGCATCTCCCCCCACCAGAATTTTTCACTGACCCCAGGTTGCATTAATGTCGCTCACAAACAATACTTAGAAACCTAGTTAAAAAACATTAAGTAATGTCAAAATATTTAAAATAGGCTTTTTAAGGGTGAAATTATTCTAGTTTAATTTTATTTTCTTCAAATTGTTATTGTTACAATGTCATTTTTTGGTATTCTAAGCCATCTATAGTGATTGTAATATTTAAAGGCTCTACTCATTAATCCTAATAACATTCATTTTGGCAAAAAACAATAGAGTTTTTAACAATGTCTATGAATCAACACATAAAGTCTTTTAATTTATTTTAATCAGCAATAGGAACATGTGAACTGTATCAAAAGAAATAACATAAGTGCTTATAATATTGAAAGAAAATTTTAAAAGGTTAGAATTTCTTTGATTTCCTTTTAAACTAGTTATTGAAACCACTTAAGTTATTTTGTAATTATATACAAATTTGTTAATTAGATTTCCAACATATTTTATTTTCTAGACTAACCTGTCTACATAATAAGTCATCAATTTTGTTTTGCATATTTTATATTGTTTGATTTGGCAGCAAGTATATGTAAAATTATTTGTGTACAATTTTTATAAATTGCAATTATACTTTTATGATGACTGAAATTTATATTAAAGGCAAGAAAAATACTGAAAGAATTTGCCTCAGTATATGTATATGATTACTCTGTATTATGTTGTTTTTTAACTGTGATCACTTCATTTGTTCTAAAAATTATCACCAAAATAAGCAACAAAGCAAGTCAAAGATTTCAGAACTAGAGGTACAAAAATTGTAAATGCCATTTCCTTTGTTTTTAACATTCTAAGCTTAAGACTTAAAAAAAAATACAATAAATCTTAGTACTAATTTCTTCAGCTGCCATTTTGTGGATATCATTTGAATTTTTTCACTAAGGTATTTTGAAGAAAATCAGCATATAATTAAAAAAAGTTTACTAAAACATTTTATCCATTTTAACAATAGTTCAGCAACAAATATACAACAGCTAACAGAAAACTGCTAATTCTAAAGACTGGGGAAAAAAAAATATTGGAGATTTAGGACTAATTAAAAATAAAAGCTAAAAGCCTTTATCTCAAACAAGTAAATTCAAAACTACAAGGCAATGATTATAATTTAGAAAGAATGAATAGTTACAATTTCCAAATAGAAGATAATCATACTTAGTATATTTGAATTAATTAATAATATGCAATGTATAGGCAATAACCCTAATCATAAAATGGGTTTCATACTAAAAACATAGTTTTCTAGAATCAATTATAATGTAATATTGAAAATAAATGCTATTTTTTTTAGTAACATTTTCCTTTTAATGGAAATTAACCTCTAAATAAATAAAATTAGAGATATAGTGCATGTTGTTAATCAACATTTGAAACATTTTGTAGTGCCAGTGTCTGTGTTAACATCTATTACCTAAAACAGTGAAGCTGTATCTTCCCCAATTTGAATAGTATTTTATTATTTAATAAAAATAATAAACTGAATCTACATTAAATATAGATTTTAAAAAAAAAAATGCTTGTGTTTGGGAATAAATCTGGCACAGTTTATAATCAAATTTGTAAAGCTTGTTTCATGTATATAATTTATTTTTAGTTTCTTAATGCTAATAATTAACAATAAGTTTCATGTATATAATTTATTTTTTAGTTTCTTAATATAATATGTTATTAACAGTAAATTCTAAGTTAGTTTTGACATAATAAGCTGTTTGATAAATGTCTTTCAAATTCTGTAAATGTGTCATTGACACAACCTGGAAAAAATTATTTATTTTTTTAAATTTATTTTATAAATCAGATATTGGATTATATGAACTACAATAATATATATAATAGATGCTACATTTTGACATTGTGGTTTTTGACAAGCTAATATAAAAATAAGTAAGAAAAATTGTAAATTACAGACTGAGGTAGTTGCTAGCTGCTACCTCTTCCAAGGCTGCAGCTGAATACAAAAGAGGAAAGTATAATGATAGAATATCTTACATCAGGGGTAGGCTAACTATTTCTACGGAGGGCCACATTGAAAACTTGATTATTATCGTGGGCGGCATATATATTTTGTCTACTTAGTTACAATTAACAATGTATAAAAATATGAATTAAAGATAATAACCATGTATTAGTCATTTATTTCCTCCATTACACATACACATTACATTTTAAAATACACTAAATCAGTTGCTAATTGGCAAAAAGACTTTACTATTCATAATTATTTCAAAAAGGTTTACTGTTACCTGTCATAATAATTATGAAGTTGAAGGACTTAATTTACATACAACTTGACCACTGAGTACAATTATAATTAATGAAAAATTATTAACTGTTGACAATTTCCGATAATGTTCTTGAGCCATAAAACCGATTGAACATCCCCAGATTCGGAATAAAGTAGTCGAATAAAAATTTTAAAATATAGCAAAAACTCTAAACAAAAGAAAATTAGCAACATCGACGTAGGATCACAACATGTACATGCATGCGGGCTGTATAATGTATCTCTGACAGGCTGCATATTATACTCTGACATAAGGCCCGTGATTTGCCCACCATCATCTTACATGAAAAATATCTTCAACATCAAAGAGTATACCATGTCTTCAAGAGAGTGTATGATAGGTATGGAATGCACTATAAACTTGAGTAAAAACATGGTTAAGAATATTTTATATCACCATACATTAATATTGCACCTTTCTTATCTAGGAAAACATCAAACATTGCAAATATATAACAGGGTTGCCTTCTCTCTTAGTTTTATCCCTTTAACTTTCAAGGAAATATTATGTCTTGGGATGCTGAAAATAATGTTGAGACTTCAGCAACAAAGAAACCAACATTAAATCAGCAATTGATATTGACAAAACTGGTTAAAACACAAGATGTTGAATTGAAAAGATTTATGGCTGCCTTAAATATGAAACAGAAAAAATTGTTGATTGGGCAGTGAAGCAGAAAAACTAATGGAAACTGCAAATTTCACATCCTCAGCTCAATTCATAAGAAATTAATAAACTCATAGGATGTTATCTTTATATAAACTTTAGCAATAGGAATTGAAAACAGAGTAATGTTATTAAAAAAAAACCATAACAAAAATAACAGTAGAAAAAGAAACTTGTGCCATAAATATGTCTGTCTAATTAATATCTAACCATAACTCATCAAGACATAATAATATAAATATGTAACATAAGGGTGTTTTTTTTATGAGGGAGATACATTCCACAAAAATGAAGCATAAAAAATCAGATATTCTTTGGAGATATGTTCCCAAATTTTCTAATTTCACATAAGCTTAAACAAAAATCACTGGAGGCAGACATTTATAAAAAAGTAGATTTCTTCAGAAATTTCATAAAAACTTCATACACAGTTGTATTTAGCCATAATTGATAGAATAAAAATGATCTTCTAAAATTGTAATACTAATTATAAAATGACTTGTCAATATTTAGAATATTTCTTGCCAGGATATTGGAAAGTTAGCTCATGAAATTTTATTTTAAATGAACAGGTTATCTTACTTTTCTAATTCTTTCCTTGGCCTAGTACATGTGTATATGTTTTAATTTTGCACTCCATTATGAAAAATAAGATGGTCTTTTTCATATAACATTTAAAGTTGAAGTTTTAGTCACTTGTAATTATTCTTTTATATAAATTTACGCAAGAAAAATTATAAGCCATACCAACCCTAACACTATATGAAAGAACATATGTGAAACATTTAATGAAAACAATATTTAGTAACCTAATTTGCATTGGTTAATGTAGTTTGTGTTTTGAGAGAGATTCTTCACTTCCAATTTCATCTATAAGCATGGACCATCATCCCATTAAATCGAACAAACCAACTTTTTCTCTTTGCCTGTAAGCCTGAAATTAAATACAACAATTATTAACATTTAAATTCAACTTTTATATTAAGTTATGTTTCTACTAGAGAGAAGCAATGCTATTAAAAAAATAAAAACAAATATTTGAAATTTTTAGTTTTTCTATAAATGACCAACCTATTCTCAAGATCAAAGGCATTGAGACATCATTAAGCAGACCAAACCAAGTCATAATCTTCTTGGTTGCTGGCTGTCAGGGCAAAGTCATTGATTTCTGTAGCCACCTGTGAAGAAGAAAAGAAGTGATATATTACTAAATACTCTCTTTACTTGTTTATTTATCTAAACAACACAGTTTGAATTAATAGAAACAATACAATATTGCTATTTTAATATAGGCAAAAACAGGTCCACCTTGTAATATTAAAAATTTTATTTTACCTTTGTAAAAGCATTGTGCAATTTAAAAGCTATCAAGATTTTCTTGACAGCAATTTTAAAATAACTGACAATTTTAAAATTGCTGCTGAAAGATAGTTTGTTAAGTTGTACAAATAAATTTTGTTTGGTTGTCCATATGCATACATCAGTTAGTGTTAACTAAACAGATGTTACATATAAATTATCACCACAAATGAATATCATATAATAATAATACAATAATAGCTAATCGTCAAGTAACCGACAGGAGAACTTAGAACTTGCTTATTGTTTACTCGATATCGGTCCGCTATCGAGAATCAAGCGGCATGCCGACAGCGGCAAGCCGCTGATGCGCCGACAGCCCACCGATGTCGAATAACCAACGGCATGCCGCTGTCGGTTTTCTACAGCGGTCTGATGTCGGCGCGCCAGCGGCATGCTGGTGAGCATTGAATAGTTATTTCAAGGAATTTAATCGAAAAATAACTTGATTAATTAAGGGCATTTTTGATCAAAATTCTTGATAATGAAAAATTGAAATAGCTTGATGTATATATATATATATATATATATATATATAATTTCATTTATATATAACACTATTGGCATTTGCAATTAATTAATTTGGAGAAGAACCATCAGCTTGAAATGTGAATTAATATTTATATTTTTTCAATATTGATTTGTATAATCGTATGGTAAAGTAACAAAAATAACCGAGCTCACAAAGGGCGAGCACTCTGTTCTATTTATTCATGGCATTATTCGCGCGAGATCAGCATTCCTTTTCCGCCATATTGGTTTTAAAGATACTGAGAGCAAATTTTTAATTTGAAATACATTGATTTGTCTGTCCTGAAATTGGAAACTTGTTGAATATCTAACAAGTCGTCAGCTCGAAGGTTAATAACATTTTCTTTACTCATTATTCTGTTTTAAATGTTCCTATTGACTTTACTAGTAAGCGTGATACTTATTTAGGATAAAAAAAGTTTATTAATGATGTAAAGTTTATTTTATAGCCTTTATATTATATTATACTCAGTGCTTTATTGTGACGGTACTGGCACCTTTTTTAATGTGGGGAAAAATTATTAATTTTCTTATATTTTAACATTTATTATTAATTTATTATAATATTAATTTGTTAAAATTGAATTATTTTAAAATCGTGCGCAATAAGAATTAAACTAGATGCTGGGTTTTAGCTATAGTTTAGGCAATCCATCACTGAGTGCAGCACCTATTTTTTTTACAAAAAAAGGCACTAATTATACTGATTACTTATTTTAGCATTCTTGGCGTATTTAGAGTCATCTGTAAAATTCAAAACTGGTTACTTCACATTTTCGGTGATTTAAAACATGCATTTCGTATATCGTAATTTAAACATGTATTTCATTTCCAACCACCATGGGCATGGTTGTTTCTTTATTTTGGGTATAAGAAGTAATAACACGATAAGGCACATACTACTTCACAGATTAAACTGAGCCCTGCTAAAACACTGATGTCACTGATTTAACTTGAATTAAAATACAGTGAATTCATATAAATCTGTTAATTAATGGGCGAAGTACACTGTGAGGATCCTAGGAGTATCAGGTATTTATTTTAGCTGATGTTCAACCACAGGTTCACCCTTGTCAGTCTGTCTGTCGCATACTACACTATGAATTACGACATATCTCTTTATATTAACACATGAATGTTATTTACTCCAAGGTAACTACGAAAATGCTCGGCAAAAGCTACGAACTGCTGAAATTTGGTCAGACATTGACAGCAGCTCTGAATCTAAAGCACGGCACAGAAGGTTGGTCAACTTTAAATAACTACATTAGCCATTTTTCTATTGTGTGAATTTATTCAATCTAATCCACAAACTTATTTTTCCATTTATTTATTGCTTGACTTTTATAGTTTTTGGTTTCCATTCATGATGTTGTGAATAGCTGAAAAGTTTTTAAAATATCAACTATATATTATGAAATTTGTTTCTTATATAGGGCACCAAAAAGACTATTTGACACAGATGATGATACATGTGTGGAAACTCGTCCATTAGGGAAAAAATCAAGGAAGCAGTTTAGTCTGTCAAAGCAACTTGCAGCTGTACCAGTGTTATCATTCCAAGAAACATCTACAGTCCAGCAACCCACCACTGTTTAGTATTGCTCTGCTTATAATCCTACTAGTTCAGTTTCAGTTTCATCAGAACAAGCTCCAGGCACTCAACCAAAAATGCCTTGCCTTTCAGCAGCAAATCAAGCTACTCCAGTTTCAGTAAGAGCTACCAGCCAACCTTCTCTTTCTTCTTTTACCTCTCCAGTACCAACCATTAAGACTATTCATTCGGTGGCAACGGATTCTGTTGATGCAAGTAAGTAGTACATGCTCATGATACATTATGTACTTTTAACTATAGTATTGTTGAGTTAATTGTTGTTTTAAAAAAATGTCTTATTAAAAAAACAACAGTGATGCAGCCTAATTGTCATTGTTAATTTTTTTTGTACAATGACCTTTATTAGCATTAGTTTTTACGACTTTACAGCAAAATATGGTTGTTTCAGGTACAAGAATGATCCTTACGTTGTTGACAGAGCTAAAAACGTCAGTCAATCAGCTTCAAAAGCAGGTGACAATGAACACCAAACTTCTACAGACATTGACTATGGGGGCTTCTGAAGTAGATGATGAATTGGATGTTGATTTGCCATTGCAAAACAAAGCAGCATTGGATTTGTTGGAACATGACGTTTCCAACAACAGAACTCTATTCAAGTCATTGGTATATTAAAACTTTTTAGCATACTAAAACATAACATTGATGCCTTTTAGATCTTGCTTATTGATTAATGACGTTAAATGTGACGGTTGACTGATGATAGCCATGATTCAGATCCAATTCCCATTCATTATAGATTAAGCACTTAGCTACCAAAGGAGGCAGAGATGTAAAAGATGCCACCAAAAGAATGATGGCTGAGTACTTCACAACCGAATTGGCAATTGAAGTGAACTGGACTGGGCAAAGTGGGAAGGTTTCTTTCTGCAAGTTGCACTCGGCCAACATTATTCGCAGTAAGTCAACAGGTTTACATTTAGTATGTATTTTGGTATGGAGTTGGGTGATTATTTAGGACATAATTATATTGTCAGCACATTTTACCATTGGTAATTATTTCTGTTTTTATATTTTCATATAAAATGTAAAATTAAATGTTTAACAGAGGCAGTTAGAAAAAATTACACAACACGGGATGCCACAGATGCAGAGATACAGCGAGAGGTTGTACGCTTTCTGCACGGTGCACAAGATCATGATGGTGGCCGTAGAAATTGACATAAAAAGAAGGCAACCGATCAACAGTTGTCAAATTTATCTTCTGATTCATTAGGACGTGTTGTAAATAAATAATTTGTTTATATTAAAAAAATTGTTGTTCATTTAAAACCCCTGCAGATTAATGCTTTTGTGATATCATTTGATTTGGCTTTTATTTGAAATCCCTGGTATACAATATGAAATGTAACTTGAGTTTCTTTGATAAAGGAATAATTGTGAAATTCATGTGATCTTGCTTCTTCAAATTTTGCAGATTTATGTTTTTGACATTAAATTGAGAAGCAATTGCTTCTTGATTTAATTTAATATGTTTAAAACCCTTTAGATCTTGAAGATTGTGACTAAAATCCCTTCCCCAATCATGAGTTAAGAAAGATAACACAAAAAAACAGTTTCTTTGTTTAAAAAATTAATTAAAGAAAAGCTGTACCTAATTGAACTTGATTTCTATCACTAACTGACAAAGAAATGGGTAACATATCTTAAGAATGTATAAGGAACATGCTTATTAATAAATTCCAAAAAAATTATTTACTGTGGCCCCACCAGATAGCTAATCTTTCAATAGTTTTCCATAGTGATGTCACCAGACTTTATTTCATTCATACTTTCATTTAAATCATTATCTGATTAACTCATTTACATAAGAACGCAAATTTAAATATATTTTAAATAAATATCACTTTTATGTTTAATTAAAAATGTATCTTCATGATATTTATCTAAATATACGTGGAATTTTATCCAAAACGTGACAAAATCCACTAAATTCAAAAATTCGCAGAAAAATTATTGACCCAAAAATAGTTCGTTTTCCGCTATTTAAGGAAGTTAAACCTTTATAGCTAAATATAGTTTATAGAAAACACGGAATCAAAAGTAGCGGAACAAGTAAAAGAAGCTGTGATCGGCGTCTACATGACACTATAACTTGTATAACTATCGGTAGAGATGGTGACTACGAGAATATACACAGAAAGCATGCGCTGTAATATGTTAAAAAAATATATACATGAATATGCCGAGAAAGGACAGCTGGATAAAAGCTGGATAGTAGCAATAGGACGTCAGGCCGCCATTACGCCGCTCAGCGGATGCCGACATCGGACCGATAGATTGCCGATGGGCAAAAATCGGTCGGTCCACCAGCGGCAGCCGACAGCGGACCGACAAGTTTACTCTCTATAGGGCCGCTAGCGGTCCTCTCACGTTTTGCGTGACGGGAATGTCTTCCACGTGGTCATGTGGCGAACTAAATGTGCTCATATTTTTTTAGATCTTATATACGTAATGTAAAAAGTTGATCCTGCCACAAACCCACCAGTGAGTCAAAAATCCAGCCGATGCCCCCCCCCCCGCCCGAAAAAAAAACACTACCCAACCTTCTTTTGATCGCGTATGAAACGAATTCTTAAATTGGTATGATCATAGACACAATTTCCCATACACTCATTTGTTAGTGGTCTGCTCTTGCACACTCCTAATGAATGTGGTTATTTGTCTTTCTTTTTAGTCTTTGTACCAAACCACTAGCCTAAATCGATTCGTCTATTAGTTGGGTTTATTGCGGCTCTCATAACCTACAGCGAATCATTTTTTTATTCTATCATTATGTTTTTTTCTCAATAAATATCTATGGTTCTTCTTTTTTTATATTATAAATTATAGTTATTTTCTAGTACAATTTTAAACAAAGCCAAACAAAGTATTGAAATCGGCAAATCTTTCTTCTGGCGATCTATTTATCTGGCCATGCATTGTAACCACTTCCGTCAACAACTATGAGGCGAAAACAACTTAAATCTTTGGATTAACGGTATAGTCTACATTTAATTTTATGTGATATATAGTGAAAAATAATTGATGAAAAAGAATAAAGGTCTTCATATATTTTATCGTGTTAGATACGATTTTAATAAAATCTTAACTAGGGGTACACTTTTTTCCTCTTTAATATTCTTTGTCATAACGCTGTTAATTTAACACTGTCACTGACTAAATAATTATTGAACATTCAATTCGAATTTGTCATTGAGGTCACATAACTTAACTGGTATGGGTAGAGCAGTCATTCTATTCAACGTGCAGTGCCAAAACACTTGATTGTCTTTACGCTAATTTATGGTGGGGGATCTCACAAGTCAAAGTCACACATGTCATAGTCACAGAACAAATAGACCTATGTATTTGCAAAGACCTATTTAATAATTTATGTTAGTCTCAAAGTTGAACTATTTTTTGCTATTAATGAGTAACAGACACACATTTTGCAAAGATTGTGGAGGGTACATCTAGTATGTAAATATTTCTCCTTATATTAAGTTTTTAATTAACCCTAGTCTTTTTGCATTTTTTCTATACCTTAGATAACCACTTTGTGTGAATCCGATCTTGACAGTACGTACCTGTGGCAGTAAAAAGCTCCCACACCTTTAGAAACAGCAGGATAGTGATCCTTGGTGTTGCTGATATAATACTTGGCCATGGTGCAATGTTTTTGGTGAGTGAATAACATATCTTTTTAATTATCTTAAAAATGAACAGGTTATAAATTGTGTATCAGTAGACAACATGTATTAAAGATATTTAATGATTTTTCTTCATAATTACCTTACACTTCCAACAACAAATGGAGGCAAGGTATTGTCATTATTCAATCAATAATTCTCTACTGATCAGCATTTAAAGGTCTGGTTTTTAAATAAGGCTCACCTGAATATCTTCTCTTTGACTGATGCTCACCTGAATTGATGATATGGTCCCATGACCCAACCAGTTTATCATTTATCTCAGTTTTTGTATGGAAACCCTACTTGTCACAGTTTGATACAAAATAATAAGATGGTAACCCTTGCAAAAAAAAACTTAGATTTAAAAAAAAATTAAATTTAATGTGTCAGGTTTTACAAGAGTAAAATAGAGCCAGACAAGGGTAGTCATGTCAGTGGGAAAAATAATTTAGCTCTTCCTAGAACATCCTCCAACTCATAACATATTGGTGTTTTTGTTGTATTTTTTTTTTTCATTTTGTTGTAAAGATATTATTTTTATGCTAGCTGTACACTGCAAAGCCTTTGCATAGAGATAGACTATTGCCCAGTTTTGATACATATTTTCAAAATATTTTTTTTTAAAGTTATGAATGAAATAAAAAATCTAATCAGTTGTTGTTTCTCTTCCTTAAAGAATAAATTTATTTACAAAATTAGTTTCGACGACACGCTAACTAATTTTTTTATTATAGCTATTGTTTAGGTTTGACGATTTTAAACTAGAATACTGAGATATTAATTCTTTACTTTTGATTTAACGCAGACGTAAGACGGCTATTATTTATAGAGATAACTCATTTAATTTTTTACATCAAACTGTTTATTGTTAGTATTTGTTCATACTACAGACTCTAGTTTTAAAAGTATTTTATTATTATTTTTTTGTGATTTAGTCAAGTTTATAAGTATTGCTGCAACTGTATTATAGTTGGGTAAAGTAAGTCAGGCTTTGTTTATTGAAATTTTCTGTTTAAAATGGGTATTAAGTTGACAAAGGCATATAAAGTGTATCATTTTTTTTAAATCTTAGCTTGTAATTGAATGTTTAAAGAAATCTGACAAATGTGACAATCAATCTTTAAACTTAAAAACCCAAACAAAAATTTAGCAGTAATTTTATAACCTGTCACTGCCAACCTAAAATAAAATTCCTTTCAATTTTTTCCATGACCATCTGTTTTGTCTTTTATGCATTTTTCTTAATATTTAAATTTAATACATGTATGTACAAAAATAAATAATATTTAAAAAATGCTTTAGTAATGATAATAAATATAAATTAACGAAATAATAAAATGAATGAAGACTATTTGTTACCACTAATGAGCATTAACTTAATTGGTCTTAAGTTAAGTGGGATTCATTTTTCAATATTTTTTTATTTAAAAAACGAATTATTTTTTTTCCACAGCCTGCTGTTAGACCTGCTTAGTTAAAGTTGGAATCCAAAATGAAATTGACAGCAGTAATTCAAAGTTTGCAAACATGTGGTGCAGCCTGGGCACAAATTTGTTTGATCTTAGCTGTTCTTGTAACATCAGTGACCATAAAAATAACATGGACAAGCATTTTATTGCTGATTTGTCTGCTGTGTAAGCTATTTTCACATCCTCTTTTCAGAATTCTTTTTTTTTTTTTTTTTTTTTGTTGATGTTTTTATAATACAGCAGAAGAAAATATTTTAAATAAAATGTTATAAGTAAATTAATTAACTTGCATAAAAATTTTTCCGCAAACTGTTTAAAAAATAACTACATTTTTAAAGATTTTTTTTTCTCATTATAACTTGTGTTTCTTCCTTATCAATGTCTTAAAAAAAACATTTATTGATTATATCGTTTTGTTTTATTAAAACTTTTAAATAGAATGTCTTTTTTTAAATTGTAGTATTATTAAATATAATTATATCAGAATAATTTATTACTTTTTTTCAGTAACACTAATTTTGTCAAAGATGAAAAAGTTTCCAATTCTTTTTTGCCGAGACGATGTTGTATTTGATTTAAATGTCAACCCATTCAAGGGTAAAATAGGCCTGGGCTACTTGACAGCTGAAAAAGAAGCGGAGATTGCTAAAGCCATTTCTGACTTTGTTTTGTATGATGCCTCTCGTGTTTCATGCCTCAGAAGGTTTAAAGCTATAAAGATGAATTCGGAATGCATATTTGCTAGAAGATCAAAGATTTGGGGATCACTTGACTATGATGAAGAATGCTCTCTTGGTAAGCCAGCTACTTTTTGTTGAGAATAAATATTTCATCCTTAAATACATCTAATAGATTAGAAATTTGTATTTAGCAACTTTTATTTAAGTTAGTAAGTTTCATCATTTCCTTCCATTTTTTTCGCTGAACATTCTCTTTCTTCTCTCCTTTGTTGTGTGACATCTAGAAGAGAACATTGAAAGGTAAAGCAATTCTTTATTTAACCTTAATCTGACTCTTTTAATATTTACTTTTAGAAAGTAATTATTTTTTAATTTAAAACTTGTATGTAATTTTTCATACATATTTCTTTCTATTTTTTTTTCCCCAGAATCATTCCTACATTTTATAAATTTACTATGGCTTTTCAAGACCTGTCTCTAGATGCTTTTTTAATTGAATTACCAGGACACCTATATAGCCAAAATATCCAGGTTTTGTTTTAAACAGTAGTTTATAATTTTATAAAAAAAAAAGATGTTTATCTCTAAGATCCTATTTACTACTATGAGATGGTTTATGGGGGCTCATAGAGAGACTATGAGATGGTTTATGGGGGCTCATAGAGAGACTATGAGATGATTTATGGGGGCTCATAGAGAGACATGATGGGAACTTTATCTTAATCTGAAAATTCCCTTGGTTCTTACCTGGGAGACTCTGGTTGAGCTATCTGCTGCATGACCATCTTTCCCCTAAGGAGATAAATAAGAACAGTTGATTGTAAGTTTCATTGCTAAAATTTTACTTAACTCACCCATGAATTTAAATGATATTGATTTGTGAAATTGTGACTTGTAAATGTTCAGTTGTAAGGTTTATGAGAGACCACCAAAGTCGATGGTTAAATCTGGTTCAGCATAGATTGTATCAAAGGTATACAGTGTAAGGAATGATATGCAGGGGAAGTTATCTCCTGAATCCCATTAGGCTAAAAATAGTATAAATAAACGCCAAGTCACACAAATTGACCATCAGACAGGTTTAAGCCTACAATTCAGAGTATGAGACGAAGATGTAGAAGATATTTACAACCAGCTAAAGGATATTAATAAGATCCCCAGGTTATAGATTATGGAATATCAAAATTGGCACTGAGGTATACTAACAATGGGCAGATACAAACTAGTTGTAACAAATGAATATACACTCCTTGAGTTTTCCCATAGTTGGGACTTAACAGTTGTGAAAACTCTCCATCCTTATAAAAAAAACAGGATTGTGGATACATGTTACTTCCACATTTGGCAAGTCAATAACCAGATAGACTTCATACTGGTTTTCTAAGCGATTTACTGCATTAATATTACAAAAACTAGGGCAGTCTATGGAGTTGAAAAGATCAGTCCTCTATGAGCGCACATATTCGCTTTGACTTTGAAAACTGAAATATCCTAATACATATTTATTGCAGAAACTTTCTAGGTGACAATTAGAAAAAAGTTTGTTGCCCTGAACTTCATGGAGTGCAACATTGACACCATTGCAGGACAACTACGGAGGAGATTCCAGAAAGACCTTTAAGGGAAAAATATATTTGTCAGAAGTAATCCTTGATCTGTGTGACAAAAGAAGTGTCAGTAAAACACTTATACATGCTAAAGAACAGGCAGGATTCAGATCTGGTGGAAGCACAGTGGAGCGAATCTCAATGTGACAAACTATGATGGGTAGAGATTTCTATTATAATTTTTTTTTTAAAGAAAGCTTTTGACAGAGTTTGGCATTATGGTCTTTTTCAGGAAATTTAACATACAGGAGAGCTGATACAAGTCATGGAATAATATAATAATTAGACTAGCTGTGCTGTTCTCATAAATATCAGAGTGGGGAGAGCTCTTCCAGTCAAATGTATGTGTTAAATCTATCTCCAGTTTTCTTCATTTCTAGAGAAGAGCATGCAGGAAACATTTCCCCCCCCCCCCCCCCCCACCCCAAACTATCATATCCATTATTGGATGAGCCATTTGAAACCTGCCTTTTTGCTGATAACTTAGCACCAACAACTTACCACTAAACTTGTAAACACTGCAAATGCCTATGGCATGGAAGTGAACATTGAGAAGATTAAGAAAATGATTAGCACCACTATTGGAAATAAAATAGAAAGGAAAGGTCAGTGCTAAAACTGTCTCAACAACACAGTTACAAGGTGCCATACTTTTTCTCAAATAGTACATGTATTGGCAATACAGATATAAATTGCCTAATTTTTTCAACGTATCTGTGATAGGTGGAAAGGAAACATTGGTGATAAAGAACAATCTCACACATTGATAGTTATAAAGAACAATCTAACACATTGATAGTTATAAAGATAACAAACTCTGTTTTGAATACATGTATACATAAAATATTTGTTTTAAAATAGACCTTATGTAACTTGATGAGATGTAATTATACCTTGTGTTGTACAATATCTGTTACAGATAACTGGTGAACAGTGCAACCAGTATTCTACCTGTTTTCCTTGATTTGACTTTTTTCCTTTAATTCAAAATTCTTTCTTCTAAGGTAAGATTTTGCTGCTCCTGCTGGTGAACATAGAAATACATTTTTCGCCCTCTTTTTATAAAAAATCTGAAAGTGACAGGCTCCTTCTCTGAAGGTTATGACCCCTGAAAAATGTTTTGGTTGCCTTCCCCTTCATTACGGCCCTGACCAACATCCTGATTTTATAAAAAAAAATTTTAAACTGTACCACTGTTTTCTGTTTTAGAAAAAATATGTCAATTTATAACTGTATCATATACACAGTTTTAGAAAAACATATGGAACCTTATATCTGTATCACTGATACTGTTTTAGAATTACTGAAATTTAAATCTCACTGAATGGGGAATAGCTGGACATGGGCAGTGATTGAACCTGCATATCTAACATTTGCACCAGAATTGAACCTGCACATCTAGCATTTGCACCAGAATTGAACCTGCAGATCTAAAATTTGACGAGAATTGAACCTGCATATCTAACATTTGTACCAGAATTGAACCTACATATTTAACACTTGCACCAGAATTGAACCTGCAGATCTAACATTTGCACCAGAATTGAACCTACATATCTAACATTTGCACCAGAATTGAACCTCACATCTAGCATTTGCACCAGAATTGAACCTGCATATCTGACATGTGCACCAGAATTAAACCTGCACATCTAGCATTTGCACCAGAATTGAACCTGCACATCTAACATTTGCACCAGAATTGAACCTGCACATCTAGCATTTGCACCAGAATTGAACCTGCAGATCTAAAATTTGATGAGAATTGAACCTGCATATCTAACATTTGCACCAGAATTGAACCTGCACATCTAACATTTGCACCAGACAGAATTGAACCTGCATCTAACATTTGCACCAGAATTGAACCTGCACATCTAGCATTTGCACCAGAATTGAACCTGCAGATCTAAAATTTGATGAGAATTGAACCTGCATATCTAACATTTGCACCAGAATTGAACCTGCACATCTAACATTTGCACCAGAATTGAACCTGCAGATCTAAAATTTGACGAGAATTGAACCTGCATATCTAGCATTTGCACCAGAATTGCAACAGTTATGGCTGCCATGACCAGAGTTGACAAGAACAAACCAGGGATGCTCAGGTTGACATTCAAGTACCACACAACCTCCTGCCCCATGACAAGATATAGTAGAGCAGGGCTTTGGCACTTATTTCAGGGTGTACAAGTCCCTGGGGATTCCCATCCTGCTGTACAAATTGTCGACTCTGCCTGCTGAGGCGGTAAGAAGGATTCAGGCATTTGAGATCAGATCTCTAAGAAAGCTGCTTTAAATTACTTACAGGGAGTGTTGACCCAACACTTTGGTCAAGTTAAAAACCCAAATGACATGATGTGGCCTAAACCATTTGCAAAATAATGCAGGAAATCCTGGAATTAGCCAGTAAGAGAAGCCATTTAAGAAAGAATGGACATGCCAAAATGTAGCATCCCTTACTGGCAACCACTAGACAAAGAAAAGGATGGAGAGTCATAGCAGTACCCCCCCCCCCCCCACCCCCGGCCACAGATATTGTTAAGGACTGAAAAGAAATTTTACATTGTATTGCTGTTAATTAAACTATTTTTAGTTATTTATTTGCATTTTTTTTCAAAACAGGTTTTGGGTGATGCTATGAGAAGAGTTTTGTTAACTTTACGAAAGGCTGATTTAGTGCGGCAGAAGCTAGCATTGCTGAAGACTGAGAACAACAGCAGTTTATTACAAATTAGACTGAATTGCCTTGTAGAAGATACACACACTTGGAGTAGAATGAGCTGGGTTTTCAAATTTAATAAAGTTACTTTTTTCATCACAAGCTTTGCCCCTTTTTACCCTGAAACAAACTCCAGATTTGCGTTTGGGTGTGCGCACAGCTACATTTTGTTCCAACCAGAAATAGCATTTGCCATCCGTGACTTGCCTGAAGACACAGCAGAAACTAACTGGAGTCAACCTGTTACAGTGCGTGATAAGATTCGTGTGGCCTTTCGAGATGCAGGAAGAGAGTATGAGGTACCTAAGAAACTCAATGAACCCATGGTGCATGAGATTGTGAAGAAAGTCCATCCTGATGATGAACAGTTACCTTGGTGGTTACCCAGTTAGCTGTTGCAGTTTATTCAATTTATTAAGCATTCCATCCACATATGTTTTTTTGTTCTTCCGTGATGAGTTCAAATAGTAGGGTTATTTATTGAAATGCAAGCCTTGATTTCCATTTGTCATGTTTCCCTCTCATTAGAAAAATGGTCATAGAGCACATGTTGATCAATTTGCCAATGAGATCTGTTAAAATCAGTTTAGGCTGGAGAATTTACAGTTAGCACAGAGATGGTTGGAATTATCTGGCCAGTTAGCTTAGCGGAAGTGAAATTATTAGTTTTAGGCAGACGATAGATTTGGTAGAGACAAGTAGACGGACTTGATTATTCATCTCACATCATTTTATACCATGTATGTACTTCCATAGATTGAATAAATAAATATATATATGTTTAATACATAGAAGTCTACTCAGTAATTTATACATGTGATTCGTCTCATACATGTGGATACTTAATAATATAATATAATAATATACACCAAGTCAAGTTAGTTGAATCATCCGAAGAGACTGAAATATATTTACACCTACCAAGAAACAGAAGTACCAAGAAAATAATATATATATTATACATACAACTGATCTACACACAAAAACTAACTATGACAAGATCATAAGTCATCATATTTCTCTCATCTCATTGGTAGATTGATCAAAACATTGTATAGCTATAACAGGTTCTTTCAATGATATTAGAGAAATATAATGACCAGGATACTTGTCTTTTGTCATCAGTTTGAGTAGAGAATAATTTATCTTTGTTTTAATCTCCTGCAGTGAGGATCTAATTAGTCTTAATATTTGTGTCAGTTGTAATGTATTAGTAACTTAGAATTGAACTAGATAACATCACGATGAACATTCAACCTAAGTAAACACTTATTGGACTTTATCATGATTAATGTTTATATTTAGTTTATTAAGCTCATTGTAGTTGTAGCTTGGCCACATTGATGCCTCACACATCATAGTGCAGTGTTTCCCAAACTTTTGACATGACTGTACCCCTTCTTTATTTTCTTAATAATTAGTACCCTTGTAAAACTAAAAACTGCATACTATTTTGACGGTCACTGTGTCCGCTCTTTATCTGTGTAAGTTTACCCGATGTTCTCAGCCAGATGTGTGTCTTACCCCTATAAAACTATACACACACCCCTTGGTGCTGAGAATTATGGGAGTTTTTTTCAAGTCCTTGTAAAATTTGGTTTAAGTCTCTCAGGTTCACTCAGCATCAGATGGGTATACGACTTAAGTTGGGAAAGCCACTAAATCACTTTATGTGCCCTGGTTACAGAAACAGAGAAATTCTTCACTTCATCTGCCCTAATAGGCTTTTAGGTATAAGGGAGCTGAACTTTTTTTTTCAACATTTATTCCTCCCACTCCATAGAGTGTGACTGTCACACATATATATTGGGTGATAATATACTTTGGAAATGGTTCTAGGTGCTAGAAGGTTACTAGTCCCATTTAAAACTGTGAAAGTTTTATTCACATAGCATGATCTATTATTTTCATATTGAACTTAGCAACTTTTAGAACTCAGCCTATCTATTGCTTTTGCACTTTTATAAAAAATGTCATTACAAAAAAATTAGAATGATGATTATGTATAAATTCCTTTTTTGATGATCTGTTGTTGACATCTCTATTGGATATATCACTAGTGATGATCTGTTGTTGACATCTTTATTGGATATATCACTAGTGATGATCTGTTGTTGACATCTTTATTGGATATATCACTAATGTTAGCCATTTTAATTTCTCAAAAGATTTCTTCTTAATTTAACTGCTATTACCTTAAATCAGAATCTTAAGTTTATCATGTTGGCCATTTTCTTCTGTCATGTCTTTTTAAGAAATTTGAACAAATTATTTTTACAAAGAAATTGTTCATTAGCATAGCCCAATTGTTCTAATCCACTTTTGAATTATTGTTGGCCATTTTTTTTGGTTTGAGGACTTGTTTATGTATTAGACATAAAAAAAAATTGCATGTACTATGTTTGCACTTAAAATGTGACTTTGAAAAAAATGTATACAAAATATTAATAAAACTTTTTCTTTTTTTAATAAATTTCTATAACTTTTTATTCAATACAGTGTTTTGTTTTATGCTCATGTAAGAGTTAAGTCTGTGAGTGTTGTAGTTTTATAGAAAATGGCTATTAAGCCTTTTTAAGAAAACAAGATTAAATGAAAATTTTTGAATACTAATAAATTATTACATCAAAGTTGAATGAAAATATAAAATGAAATAAATATTGATATATTAATTAGACTTTATTACAAATAATCACAATAAATAATCAAAATTCATAAGCTTTTATTTCTGTTGAAAATCTTCATTTTAGCTGCTCTTGCTTTTCTATGTTTACCTGTTAAGGGTAGAAAAAAAAGCTTATTTCAAAAATCTTTGAAAATGTATTAACTTGGCATTTGTGAAAAAACATGGATGATTTACAAACACTGCAGCAAATAAAAATAGAAAGGCAACAGTATATGTTTCAAAATAAGAACCTGACTACAACAGAAGAAATTTTCAACACAACTTCTTTTGTCGAAAATTACTTCAAATGTGCCACACAGCACACCTAAGCCCCATCAATTCTAAAATGGGCACCTTACATTAGCAGAGAAGAAAAATGGCTAGCCACTCTATCCCAAGTGTATGGCTACTGATATCTTAACTTCTGATTCTATATAAACCTGAACTGTGGTACCACAGGGATACTTTTTTTTATTGCATTTTGTTCAACCCAAACAGAGAATGTCATGAGCATTGCAGTAAGGCATAGCTTTCATGTGCATAATATGGCTGTTAAATATGAAACCTATTAGAAAAAGTAAAAACCAACAGGTTACAGACCCGACTAACCCTCTAATCACCAATATCAGAGATGGGAACACAGATTAATGATAGGAAGTTGCAAATGGTACAAATTTGTAGGAATATTTGCTGCCACTTTTATTTTTAGAATATATATAATATTATTTTGTACTGTAGGCCTGGATATCCAAAATAAAGTGTCACATTAATAAAGAAAAATGTTAAAAAAAAGGACAAAAAAATTTTTTAAACATTTTTAACTTTTAGAAACTAGCTTTATATTTTATTTCAAATAGATATACAGAATATATGCAATTCTACATATCATCATATAAACTTACTGTTTTCTCTAGGAATAACAGAATGATTGTAAAGATGACTGTGTTTAAAGTTTAAGACTTGCTGCGCAGCGGATATTTTTTTCTTTTTGACATCTTCTTCAGTTGCAACAAATAAATTTCTGGTTCCTCTGAAAAAGTTTAAAAACGTTATTTAAAAAAATATGCAACAAGAAAAGAGAACTTGAAAATTTATTTGGCCCTAATTCAACACAGTAATACGATTCAATACCATAATGGATGGCAGAAATGATAAATAGAATCTTGTCTATTTTGGTGGATTTTCTTCCCCAGCATATAAATCCTACAATATACAGAGCATACACAATGTATCTTTACTCACTAATTCAAAATGAAATTAAAAAAGAGTAGCACAATAATAGAAATTATTATAGTGGATATTTCCTTTTCATAGCTTGGGATAGGGTGATAAAATAATGAAGGTGGTGGGGCAAATGGAGTGTTTATTTAAATATTACAGCAAAGCCAAATAATAATAATAATAATAATGGTGTTGAGTAGAAAGGGGTGGTGATTTTCAGACATTAGAACAAGTATTGTTAAATAAAGAGTGATAGATTTGATCAGTGAGATTATTTTCGAATCATTGAAATTTATTGGAATTCTTGACTAAGTCTAAATTTGCATTATAAATAAAAAATGTATTAATCTCAATCTTCAATTAACAATTTTTTTGTGCGTAAAGATTGTATTGTAGAATGCAAGCTTAGAAATTATGTATAAATACATGTTTCATTCATCATGTAATAAAATACTGTAAAATAAGCAAAAACTATCCCTACTCTATTTATATGTTGAGTCAATTTTAATATCTTTTAAAAGAAGTAAGTTAATCTAATGATTAGACTGATTGTCCCCATTAGAGCCACAGCCCACAGATGTAACATACTGAATCGACTTTCTCCAGCAGATCCAGGACTATCTAATATACTGAATGGGAAGCATCGATTAGATCCAAGACAAATGTAATATACTAAATGGACTCTTTCCATTAGACCAATGCCAGAGCAATCTACTGATTGAATCGACTGCCTCCAGAAGTCTTATATATGAACAGTAATAAACAAGCTCATTGTCTGAATGCTAAACGCATAAAAGAAATTTCAGTGGATGCAATAAAATTTTTCTTTTACACTTAAGAGAAAAATATATCATAATTCTTAACTTGCAGAGATAAATAAAAGCGTATTACTTTAAAGGTATGAAATCAGCTGGTGTGTGTCTAATTGTAGATAAATAAAAGTGTATTACTTTAAAGCAGTGATGCTAAAATACTGGCCTGTGGGCCAAATTTGGCTCTTTATGATAATTTTTTGGCCCCCACAAGTTTAAAAAAATAACATCACATTTGGCCCTTGAGATTTAAAAAGTGGTTGAGCTATAGTTAAAATTGAAATCCATTTTAAAAGGTTGTATTTCTTTGTTACGTTTTCTATGTTTTGGGCTCTATGTAAAATTAGGTACTTCAATAAGAAAGTTCAAAATATTAATATAAAAGTTTAATTGCCATGTTAAAAAAAAACTTCTGGTACTTACAAAATATATCGATAAAAAATAGAAAATTACAAGTAATCATCCTATAACTTAAAAATATGTACTTTAATAAATGTTTTCCACAAAGTTTTCTTTAAAATGCTACAAATACACAATCACCTAATCAGACAGCACAGTGGAACCATGTTTTTGTTATATCGTTTCCGGAGCTGTTGAAAGCATTACCGGAAATAGGTTTATCAAAGTACCTAGTAAAATCGCGGCATTCTAGATTTAATTTTTGTTGTTGGAGGCCTCATCGTCAATTATTAATTAAATATTCACAGAAATTATTTAAAATTAAATTATCTATAGCATTTATAAAATAAATTGAATATATCGAAGTTTTATTTCAAAATGAAGAGATCAGCATCAAATAATATTGATGAAATGTTTAAAAGAATGACCAAGAAAGCAAAAGGTAACATTTTGTTTGAGAACTTTATATTTATTTAACTATTTAAAAAATTAAAAATTAAATTATAACTATACATACATACATACATACAAATACATTTTGAAATAATAAGTAATGCTTTTCCTTGATATAAAAAAGGGACCATTTTAAATCTAAATTGCAAAACTATATCTTATTGTTCAGCCTTTATCTTTAGGGTTAGTTTTTCTTACCTAGGTCCTAGATTTATAAAAACAAAATATTTCGGTTGTTATCAAAATAACCAAAACACTCCCCAAAATTATCAACTACTGTCAAATAATGCATGTACTTTTACCATTCAAAGAATTTATTTCCTTTACTAGATGATTTCATGGAGTCCAACTAAACAAGAGTTGTCCAAAAGATTTCCTAATTACAAAGTAAATAAAACTACTGAAGATGGAAATTGTTTGTTTTCAGCAATTGCAGATCAGGTGGGTTTACCTATGATGAATGCTCCATTAGTACGAAGAGAACTGGTTAACCACATACAGGATAACCCATTTTTGGTAAGTCTTTGATTGAATATTTAACAATTCCACTAGGGTATAATATATAAATCTCATTTTTTAAAATAAAGATTTTGCAAAAGAGTATGTGGACAAATTATATTTATAAGCAATGCTAAGATTGATTTTTTTAATGTTGCTACAAGATCAATAATATTTATAAGTGATAAATGCACAACAATAATATTGATATGCACTACTTATTGCAGGTTGAATCTGTTGACAACATAAAGACAATTTTTAATGAATATGGAAATGTGGACAATTATTTGGCTGTGATGAGCAAAGATCAAATCTGGGGTGATGGAATCATTATTGAAGCAGCAGCTAGCTACTATAAACGACCAATTAACATAATGATGTCAAATAACGATAACATTATTAAGATAGGTGACCAAAATCTAAAAGCTGAGCCCATTAATTTAGGCTATACAGAGCTCATTTCTGGACAAGCTAGAAATCATTATGTCAGCCTGTTCAACAATCCATGCAATTTTCAGTTGGCTCCAATTGTTGAAGATGAAAATGCTCAAGTTAGTTTGCCTATGACTAATGTTGAAGAGAGGAATACAAAAAAGCTTTTTTCTAAAATTGATGCTGTTAAGAGGTTTAAAGATGAATGGACAGAACAATACTTTTGCATTTTCACTAAAAACATAATTTTATGTGTTATTTGTTCTTCAGCTATACAAGTTGTTAAAGAATATAATGTAAGGAGACATTTTGATACATTACATAAAGATTGGAATGTTAAGTTTCCTATAAATTCTGATGCTAGAAAAAATAAATTGAAGGAATGCATTACAAAATTGCAATACCAACAAGAAGAACTGAAAAAACACACATCAATTGATGATTATACAAGAGCATTTTTACAAAATTGCTTGGCAGTTAGCAGTATCAAAGAAGTCATTTAGCGATATTTCAGTAATAAAACAATGTTTTAAAATAGCCTGTGAGGAAATATTTCCAGATAAAAAAGATATCGCCTTAATATGTTCAAGAATTCATTTGAATGGCCAAACTGTGTGTACAAGAATCACAAAATCGTCATTAAATATTGAGCAACAAATATTAGATGATATTAAGAAATGTTCCTATTTCAGCTTAGCAATTGATGAAACCACCTACATTAAAGACACTGCACAGCTAGCTGTTTTTGTAAGATATGTTATGAAGAGTTGTGAAGTACATGAAGAATTGCTAAACATGATCCCTATGAAAGACAACAACTGGTTCAGACATAAGTTCAGCTGTATGTGAATTGCTGGAAACATGCAAAATCGATACCAAGAAATTGTCTGCAATTACAACAGATGGAGCCCCTGCAATGATTGGAAAAAATAAAGGGACTGTGACATTAATGAAGAATAAGCCTAATTTTCCATATTTTCTATCCTACCATTGCATTTTGCATCAGGAAAATGTATGTGCCAAAGAATTCAGTCAAAAAAACATTATGACCACTGTGAATGAAATAGTTTGTTTCATTAGGGCAAGGCATTAAATCACAGACAATTTCAAAGTATGCTTGCTGAAATAAATAACAATCATGAAGATATAATTTTGCATGCAGAAATACATTGGCTGTCAAGGGCAAAAGTATTGTTAAGATTCTGTGATTTGATAAAAGAAATTAAAATGTTTTTGAATTCAAAGGGAAAAGTCTATAAAGAATGAGAGGACCCAATATGGCTTTTGAATTTGGGGTTTTCGACTGACATTTCAAATCATCTTAACAGTTTGAATCTTCAACTTCAGGGAGAAACTAAAACTATGCCAGAGTTAAATAGATTTATTACAAGTTTCAAACAAAAATTAAACCTATTCAGTACACATCTAAAGTTAAATAAATTAACACATTTCCACCAACTAGAAAAAATGTTTCAAGAAACTGTCCAGAATCTTTCATTTATTAATGAACTCAAATTCCTTAATAAGGATTATAACCCCAGAAAAGATAGTCATTATAGAACTGCAACTGCTGGAATTGAAAAATTACTTGAGTTTGAATTATGAAACTTTGAAATCAAATATAGTAAATATGTGGAAAGAAATATCTGCTCAACCCAATTATGAATAGATTACTGATATAGCTTTTATCAATGTTTGGCTCAACATACAGATGTGATGTAGTTTTTTCAGCATTGAAAACGATAAAAAATAAAGTCAGAAACAGGCTATCTGATATAAATTTGATTCATTGCCTGAGAGCAGCAACAAAAAATATGTTCCACAATAGGATCTTATGGTATCTGATATCCAAAGTCAAGGATCACATTGATTTTATTGTACATATGACCAATATATTATTTCATCACTTTTTTCATTTGTTGTGTTAAAAACTGAGAATTAGTTAATAGTGTTTACTTTAATCGCTGATCTAATAATTGTCTCATTATATACATATATCTATAAAAATTATATTTTTGGCCCTCCAAATGTTTTTGGCAGACATTAATGGCCCACAGAAAAAAAAAGGTTTAGCATCACTGGTTTAAAAGTATGAAATCAGCCGGTGTGTGTGTCTAATTGTAGATAAATAAAAGCATATTACTTTAAAGGTATGAAATCAGCCGGTGTGTCTAATTCCTCATCTTCAACACCACTGTCTGCCAGGCAGTCATCAGGTTCTACACCATCTTTGTCTTCTAATATCTCATCACTAGTAGCTATGAGTGCAGTCTTGCCTAATACAAGAGAATTAAGAAAACAGTCAGATCTCACATTTGAGAGGTTTCAGATATTAGAGTTGAAAATGTATTAATAACGAAATAGAGACTAGGTTCTATAGTAACACAAATTGAACAGAATCAAAAAAATAAACAAAAGTTGACAAATACATTAAAAATGGCTAAACAAACCCAAAAAGACTTGTAAAAATAGTTATGGTATTTTTGTTTCAGAAGACTAATTCACTCAAAAAAAAAATGTATGAATAATATTAAAAAGTAAATATCTAATGCGTTGAGCACTTTGCATGAATAATTAAATAAGACACAAATAATCATAGCAAAGAGAAAAAGTAGAAATAATAGTATTCTACCAAGAAACATGTATCGCTATAAATTGTTTACCATCTTTCTGACTTATTAGTTTAGTAGACACAGCATCCAGAACATCTTGAGGTAATTTCCGTTTCATTAGTTCTTGAATTTTTTTTTCCTAAAAAAAAAAAAAAAAGCAACAAAAAAAAAAAAAAACAACAATGATTAAATTACACACAACTATACCATGACACAACAATTATATCAATTTTTCATCTATATATGTATAGCATAAACATAGTGGATTATTAGTCTTTACATATTAGTTTTGAACGAACTTCATATTATGAACATTAAGAGTTCTAATACTAAGCTATCTAATAGACCTGAAATAATAACAATGTAAGCATATTAAAGTTTTAAAGGTGGCATTACTTTCTGAGCTTTAAACAATTCATCTCTTTTCCGCCTTTTTTCTTTTGCTTCCACCTTACTCTTTTTTAAATTCTGTTGAAATTCTTTCAGCTGAATTATGTGCTGCTGTCGAACCTCCAGAGCACTGAATTCTTGGGGGGCATCATCCTCATCTGTCAATAATATTCAATACAATAATAAAATAATGTATCGTTGTTATATTCATTTAATTTTCTTACAGGAAAAGTATTTTTTTCAAACAGATATAATCATGACATTTCATTGACAAGATATTCATGCCAACTTAATAATAGCATGGATAACAAATAAATAGATTGCACTTAAGGACTGGACTTGTGTTCTGATTTAAGCCTTTTGGTATAAATTCTTTAGTTGAAAAAAATAGCAGGATTTTCTGGTTCAGAACTTTTTGTTGTAAATGACTTCGACAGCAATGAATCGTTTAGTTTTATTTAATTTATGCTCTTCTTTATTTTCCTCTGGATCTCTTTTTTTTCTCCTTACAATAAAACCAAAAACCTGGCAGCCTACCTTATAGGCAATTTGATGTTTTGTAAAATAATACACCATCACAAAAGGGCATTTTATTTACGGCTTAATTCTGTGTGCTATATTCAAGATAAAGCAGCCACAAATGTGGAGCCTGAGAAAATTTTACTAACACTAAGGTAATGCAGAATCATTATTTTGTGATAACTTAAAAAATGAGGCCTATTGTCAAACTAGTATAGCTATGGGCTGACTATGTATAAGAATCCTAACAGAAACAAAACTATTTGAGGAGCCCTCTGGAAGGATGGGCACATTCACAAAATGAGAAAAATCAAGTTACTTTCTTTTTCCATGCCTTTTTTTTCTTGTTCAGTACATAGCAATAATCAAAATGAATTGATATTAGATAAAACTAGAAAAATTTTAAGAATGGACAAAGAAAGGAAAATTAAGCACTGTGTTATGGTAAAAAATTTTCCCCAGAGCAGTATTTTGTGACTATGCCTGTTTTTCCAGAGGATTCCTCATTTATCTCAGACTCAAGTCAGATGCAATCTAAAGGCAGTAAGGATGACACTACTTAAGACTGTTTAGTAATTATTTAGGATAATTTTGCCAGTATTGGGAATGAGATTTTAAAATATTTATAGTTGCTGAGTTTGTATTTAAAATATATGCATTAGAAAGGTCTAGTTGCAAGCTTTCAAAAGAATGTTTAAGAAATAATTTTACTAAATAATTTAGAGAGTCATTTTTTTCACTGTACCTGAAATAATATATATACTAGTGAAAAAGCCTGCTGAAGCTGGCTTAATGAAATCCAACAGAAGGGATAACAAAAAAATATACAAAATACTGCAATAGAAAAGAAATGTAGCCTATACTGCCATGAACAGAATTAACAAAGAAATGTATGAAATACTATAATAGAAATAACATTTCGATTTATTGCCATGAACACAATAACGATATGAAAACTATCTGCGAGGGAGAAACATGGTTACAATGCATACACCGCACGATATGAAAACTATCTGAGGGAGACACATGGGTTTAGACGATTATGTATTAAGGATAGGGTTATATATTTTTACACATTTCTTTTTTCTGGTGGATCACACTGGAACGGCCTTCAGGTACCTTTTTTCCATAGACTTTTGTTTACTGCACTATTTTCAGTGTTATTCCTTCAAGACACGATAGAAATAAATAGGTGTTATATATATATATGATTGCCTTACCATTGACAGGTTAATTTTTATTAAGACTTAAATTTTCTTTTCAGTGGCTATATATATTCTGTGGTTTGTACTCATGGTTTTTAATTATAATAATGAAAGTAAGATTTTTTTGTATATAAAAATTGTTTTTAAATGCAATCATAATAATTGAATCCATGATAATATTCTTATATTTTGTTTCAATAAAGATAGCATAAGGAGATTGTTGCCTTTTTTTTTCAGTTTAAGATTATCTACAACTAGCTGAAGCTTTATTTGAAGTACAAAGATTGTCAGTGATCTAGTTATAGTTGGCTGGAGGGGGTGAGGTTGAAAAAAACGAGCCTAAGAAATGGCAAGGTATTACAGAAGAAAATGAGGAGGTAGTGAAAGTTAACATTTATTATATTAATATTAGGTCTATGTAACTAAATTTTTAATGATTTTAATCCCAATAAGCAAATAAACGATAACTGTCCCAGGCTCTCAGAGCTAAACTGAAAAGAAATCCAAACACATTTGGGATCATTTGGTATTACCAAATAAGGGATTACAGAACATTGATCATAATTTTTATCATAATTAACAGCTAATCGGACTTTAACTTCAAGTATATTGATTTGCAAATGCTGAAACTTTAATATAGGGCATTAGCAAGTAAGTTAGGATTATAAATACCTATCCTCCGAAATTACCAAATGATCCCAAATGTGTTGGGATATCTTTCTAAACGAACCTGAAGCGCTAGAACTGTTCATATTTTTAATTACTCTTTTTCGTCGATCGCTTTTCAAACAATTTTTTTTTTTAAAGTTCACAAAATTTTAATAATTTGGGACCTAATTTAAGTTGCTTTACACCACAGACATCTATGTTTTGCACGAGTCTATCAATTGCAATGCTTTCACGAGGATTTGTTGACGGAAGTGGTTAAGATTTGTGGCCAGATAATTAGATCAGATTTCAGATGTGTTTGATTATTGAAGGGGCTTTTTGTATTGTTTCTTGTCCTGTTCTAAAACTGGCATATAAAGTAAGGAAGAGAAGGGTATGGCGATCGATGTTTTGACGCGAAACCACTCAACCGTAATTTAATAATGTGACCTTCAGCCAGAAAAGATAACAATTGCTAGATTAAACCAGCTTGTTAGGGGTCTGGGAGGGGCAATACTAAATAATTATTGTTATGATAAACTTTATCAATATGAAACTGTAAAATGTGATTTCTGAGTTTAGCACACAAGATCTCAAACCGTATTAAAATAAGCGGAAAGGATACACAATTTATAAGGAACAAACTCACACAGTGCCGAAGCGAGCTTAACTCGCGCCCGGGGCACAATACCTTTTTAATACCTTTTTAGCGCCCCCCCCATTCGAAAACCATATAGTATTATATGTAAAATATACCATTTTGGCGCCCGGGGATATATGTACCCCCGCCCCCCCCCCAGCTACGCATCTGAACTCACACAATATACTTAGAAAGATAACAAACTAACACAATGACACATATAAAGATAGCAAACTTAGTTTTAGAAAGCGTAATATATAGATATTTAATGATAAGTCCTTTGCATATATTTACCCCTCTCCCTCCCTAATATAAGTGACAAATGTGTTAGACAATATCTGTTTCAAATTACTGGCAATCAAATTTTGCCCCCTTTCATTAAATAGTTTAGCTATGTAATTAGCAAATGAATTTTGAAACACTGATTTTCTTTGTCGTAGCACAGGGTGTTAAACAATATCTTATAGTTAAAACGCTATCTATTTGATGTTACCCCCCCCCCCCTCCTTTTTTTTGCCAGAATATTTAAAGATTTAAAGAAAAATAAATTATGCATCGGAAAGTTTTTCAGCGGTTATACTTTACTGATATATCCAGTTTTTTTTTTTTTGGGCGGGTTTCTTTTCTACGTGTTGGCAAGTTTTGTCAAAACGTCTGGCCAGAAAGCTAATCTATAAATATAACAACTTCCGGAAAATAGATAACTAACAGGTCACTTATTTGACGCCTATTACCACTGTCGAGCTCATGAATTTAGCAAATATAGTTAGTGCGCCATCGTCGCTAAGGAAACGCAAATTATCCGAATGTGAGCTTCAAAATGATTCTTAAGTTTTTTTTAATTCAAGTATAATAACTAATTTTGTATGTTCATTTTTAACTCTTTTACTTCAAATTAATTAATAATTTTGTCAAATTAGTCAAACTGTATAGTATATTTTAATTTTGTATTGCATGCTATTACTAACTCATAGTTTCAATCGTTTGTACTCATTATCACAATCGCATAATCATAAGGAACCAACTTTAAGGCTATGTACTTAAAAGTTTTTTTTGTAACAACAAATATGATGTGTTATTCTTAAAGCCATAAAGGGCTTCTAGTTCTACTATTCTATACCATCTATTTCTTTGAGACTATCACCTTTCTCTCCCTTTCAAATATAATTTATCAGTAACTTATTTTTTTTTAATTATTCTCTTTTTCTTAGTTAAAGGGATTAAGGAAGAGAAATTGACTAATGGGCCTATTTTTTATATATGTGCATCTTTGACTTTGCATGCATAGACTCTGCTAAAAGTCTGAAGAAAACAAAACAAGTGTACAGTTAATCCTTTAAAGTGCAATAATGTCATTTTTTGTAATGTAGTGGATATGACATTTATCTTGCATGGATTCAACTGTAGAGTATATATATATGTATATATATATATAGTGGGACGGGTGGCCGAGTGGTGTAGATACTCGACTGTCGACCTGAAAGTCCTGGGTTTGATCCTCGTGAGAACCATGTGGAATTTTTCCAGGTGAAATGTGTTTCAAAGTTGTCCCACAAGTCCACCCAGCTTTAAATGGGTACCTGACTTTAAGTTGGGGAAGTGAAGGCGGCTGGGCGTTGTGCTGACCACACAACCCCTTCATATGCAGAGATTATAGAAACAGATGAATTCTACACTTCATCTGCCCCGATGACCCGTTAGAGTTAAGGGAACTTTACTTATATATATATATTACTGTGCGATGCAAAAATGATGGTAGTGTAAAGCAGTGGTCCCTGACCCACAGAGCCGCGGACTGGTACCAGGCAGATAATCAAATGGTACTAGACCATGAAAAAAACATAAAATTATTTCCTTTTTATTTACTGTGGTTTATTTATCTCTGGACTTTCTATGGACGAGAGGTTAATTGAGATCTGAGCGGCTATGTGTGGCAGTAAATTTGTAAATCACAACAATCTAAATTATAAAAAAAATATAATAAATGCCCCTCCCCCCCTCAGTTCCACTGTAATTTATTGATTCTTCATGCTACAGTTTTTTTTTATGGTCACTAAGAATGAGATGTTTATCCCTTAGAAATCTTGTCAACCAGCATGGCGCTCTTCTTTCACCCCCCCATCACGAGGAGTGAAATGGCCATGGAGGCAACTTGGAAGATATATGTAGGGGATTAGCACAATGCCCAATGCTTTCTCAACTATTGTCTAATACCCATTCAAGTTGTGTGGATTTGGGAACCTTCTTTGGGATCTTTAAAACACCAGAATCTCCCTGCAAGGATGGAATCATAGACTTTTAGACAGGCAGTTAAGGACATGCAAAGCATGACCATCTGATCCTGCTACAGCTATTATGCATGTCAGTTAAAATCATACCACTTTGCATTATACAAAGCAGCTCATGTTTTAAAATCAAGTCTTGTAATATGATACTCATGTTTTTTTTCAAAAACTGTATTACTGATAGTATTGTTATTGTTTTGCTACAATGGAGACGGCTATCACATACAAAGACAAAGCGCTCTACTGTCGACCTGAAGGTACCTGGTTCGATCTACGGTGAGGACCAAGGAAACTTTTTCTGGTCTTGGCTCAAGTTCCTGATATATCTCCCGTGGTGCCTCCATGGTCATTGCACTATCGGCTATGGTGGGGACGAAAGAAGGACATCATAAAAACCGTCTCATTTAGCGGTTTGTAGGATCTAAGAGATTTCATCTCATCCTTACAGGGACATCACACACAGTGGTGAAGATTTTAACCAGTTTTTTTTTTTGTTTTATTGCATTCTATTGGGTATTTTATGGAGAATTTTAATGCACATTTACACTTTTATAATAAAGCTCCTGCTTTTATTATTTTTGATAAACATTGTAAGATACCATTGATAATAATAATAAAATTCTAGAAACACTATTTTTGCATTTATTTTCAGGTACATCGTTTGCGGTCATTTGGATAAAATAGAATGTACCACTGATTGGTATCATTGATTGTCTCATTATATAAAAAAAAATGGATGACGACAGCTGCCTGAATTCCTGGAACTCTTTTTACAGGACGTTTCAAGATTCCAAAATTCTTTTTTCTCAGGCCAGCACTGGGAATGAAATAGCTGTAAAAAATGCTGGCACTTCTTTACTGTTTGATACTGGTGGTGAGTTTGCCAGGAAACTGTTTAAAAATTGTGGCTTATTGGGTGGGGATGTAGTAAAACTGAACTATATTCTTTGGAAACTTGAAGAAGCATCTCTGCCTAAGGTAATTGTCATGTATGAAAGGTTTAAAAAAGCTGAAGGAGCCCTAGATGAGGCACGCATTCCTTTTAATTCAGTTACACCACCAGACAGCATTGATTCTGGCAATATCATCTTGGCTCATCAGCAGTATGTCATAGATGACTGTAATTTTAACTTTGAAGCTTGTGAAGGTACAACTGTCATTGTGCATGAGGTAGCACCGGAGGCAGTGGAAAATATTTGTCATACTAACAGGAGCTCTGATAAAATGGATTCTTGCGAGAACATTATCATCAGCCTGGCCACTGAACCCACTTCAGTCATTAGAGACTTTCAGAAATCTGCTGTGGTCAACAATGATTCCATTCATCGTCAGAAATATTCAGCTAAAAAAACTTTGATTTCTAAGCGTAAATTGATCACATCATCTCCATTTACCAGTAAACAGATCATTGCAGAAACTCCAGGGTGTAGAAGAAGCTCCAGACCCGTGAAGATTACACCCAAATTTATGGACATTAGCTATACTCTGATGAAGTCAATAAAACCAGAGCTGATGGAGGATGAAAAGACGTTGAGTGATGTTGCTGAAGAAACCCAACCTGAAGAACAGAAAAGTGCAGTCCAGCATTTCAAAGAGACTAAGAAAACTGTAAGCTACCGACAGGCTCCAATAATGTGTTCTATTTGTAAAGACAGTTCATTTAGGAACCCATCTGAATTAAAGAGACACTGGTTGTCCCATGAGACATGCATAGAACAAATGAGAGGGAAGCCATTTATGTGCAACATTTGCATGAAAAATTGGTCAACTTACTTGAGTCTAAAATTACATTATCGAAAGCATACTGGGGAAAAAAGGTTTAAATGTTCTGAGTGTGGAAAAAGGTTTAGGCATTCGTATGGATTAAGGGAACATAAATCTCAGCATTTGTATGATAGCAACATGTACTATACTTGTCTGACCTGTGGTAAAACTTTTCTTGATAAGACCAATTTAGAAAATCATATAAAACATCATGTGGCAGAGAAAGAGTCATGTCATATTTGTGAAAAATCTTTTGCATCATCCCGCAGTCTTGAAACTCACATGAAAATCCATAGCAATGATAGACCATATCAGTGCCAGAGCTGTTCCAAAGCATTTATTAACATTTATAATTTGAAAGTACATGAAACAATCCACACAGGTGAGCGAAACTTCAGCTGCAATCAATGTGGTAAGAGTTACCGTTTGAAAACAGGATTAGAGTATCATCTTAAGTCTCACAATCCCGAAGAGCAGTTTAAGTGTGACAAGTGCCCTAAAACTTTTATTGATTCCAGGCAGCTTGAAAAACACATGGATAGGCACATGGGGATAAAATTCTTCTCCTGTGAGCTTTGTGGCAAAGGCTTCATTAGGGAGAAAGGATATGAGAACCATAAAAAATTGCATGACAACAGTTCCAGCTATACTTGTGAATTCTGTAAAAAGCAGTTTTTGACAAAATCCATCCTTAATACTCATCTCACCATTCACACAGGAGAAAAGCCTCATGCCTGTGAGCACTGCCACAAAACATTTCGGTTGCAGCAAGGTTTGATCAACCACATGAGGCGGCACAACCCTAGCAAGATGTTTCAGTGTGACCAGTGTCCAAAGATGTATGTGGAAAAACGTGCGCTAGACATGCACTTGATGTCACACAAAGGGGTCAAGCCTTTTGCATGTCAGCACTGTGGTAAAAATTTTCTCCGAGAGCAAAGTTTATTGAAGCATTTGAATATCCATGTTCACCCAGATGCCCATCGCTGTGAAATCTGTTTTAAAACTTTTGTTGACAAGTGGGGGCTGATTAAGCACAGCAGCATTCATACTGGGGAAAAACCTTTTGTTTGTAATATATGTGGTAAGGGCTTTCGAATAAAGAAAGGCCTAGATGACCACACAAAAATGCACAACAAAGATCTTCAATTTCAGTGCCCTATTTGTCCCAAATCATTTGTGGAGAAAAGAGGCTTGGAATATCACCTTCGTGCTCATAGGGGGGAAAAAACACATGTTTGTGAACTTTGTGGTGAGAGGTTTGTGAACCCTAATTCATTAAAAGTGCACTACCGCCGTCACACTGGTGAAAAACCATACAAATGCTCATTTTGCCCCAAATCATTTAGCCAGCAGGGTACACTTATAGCCCATGAACGCTACCACAAGGGAGAAAAGCCATATGTTTGTGGAACTTGTGGTGAAGGCTTCACAACCAAGAGCCACTTGACCATTCATGTGCGCAAGCACACCAATGATCGTCCTTACAAGTGTGATCTGTGTGATTATGCAGGCACAACCAAAAGCCTGCTCAATGTCCACCTTCTTCGGCATTCCAGCATTAAGCCCTTTAAGTGCACAGTTTGCCCAGCTGCATTTAAACGCCAACATCACCTTGATGGACATCTCCGCAAGCACGCAGACAGGGAGCAAATGTATCAGTGCTCATTTTGTGATCAGGCTTATTTATCGGAGGAGAAGTTAAAAAATCACATGAGAAGTCATGAAATTGTTGTGGTGTCCACAGCCACTGAGGATGATATCTTCCATATCAACAACACCAACAGAGATGAAGGCCCAGTGGAAGTGGCCTATGACATTATCCTTCTTTAGTCACAGCTAATTTTACAGAGATATTGTTGTTATAAACTGGCCATTTCAAATGCTGGATGATGATTGATGACTTAAGAGGAAAAAGAGCTTTGATTATTCCAATGTCCCATCTGTCACTATCCATGCTAGTCAAACCTGGGATGGCTTAAAATCCAAGTCATCTGAAATGTGAGCTTAGTCTAACTTGGCTCAATTCACTGGCCCTTTAAATATTAATGTTGAAATATATGTACATCTATATATTAATACTGTATATATAATATTTTAAAACGTTTGAAATTAAAATGTAGGTATTGATTAACAAAAGTAACTACTGGTTGTGTATACGATCTATTAGAGCCCTAACATGAGAATTATGAATACTTTTCCTAGGGGTTTGTTGATATATAGGAGAAATCTTTGATTAGTAAAAATGTCATTAACATATTCTTATTCGTAATATTAAATACTTAGAAACTAAAAAAAATATTTTGATCTCACACTAGGGAATATTCAAATAGCAAGAGGATTATTAGATTTGTAAATGTATTGCCATTTGTTACTATTTTGTTGTTTAAGAGGATATTTCCTTTGGTGCAAATGTTTCCAAGATCAATTTCTACTAGCATTAATAATAATAATTGATCATTTTTCTGCATTGTTAAAATTTATTTATATTGTTTAATTGTTTATACCTAATGTGATTTACTTTTCTTTACTATAATTTGCCAGTGTTGACTTCAATTGTGTTACATTAACACTAAATGTCTCAACGTATAATTAAGTCATGTTCTCGTTTGCATGTATAACAAGGTCATTTATTTTTTCAAATAATTGTTTAAATGTAAATGGATTATGCATAGATTGAGCCATCTATGATCATTGATAAAAAATATATTGAATGGAAAAAAAAAATTGGCTTTTTCTTTAATGTGAATATTGTTTTAATGTAAATTTTAAATTCACATCATACATGGTTGTCACCATCCCAGCTGCATTTTTAATTTTATTAAAAATTTGTGAGTGTTTGTATCAAAATGACACGATTTAGAATTATTACAATTATTCTTTTCCATACTGTTTTAGTGGGACGATTGGCTGAATAGTGTAGATTGTCAACCTGAGAGACCAAAGTTCGATCTCTGTGAGCGAAAAGGTAATTTGATCCCAGTTGCCACTGCCTTACAGGTTGGCATATTCACTTGAATTATTTTGGCTTCGATTCAATTTAAAACTTCCGACAAGCTTCTAAAATTACAATAATGATTATTTTTAAATTTGTTGAACAAAAATGTAGAGCTTTACTGGTAATGTTTGAGTGTTGGACTTTTAGAAAAATGAACAGGAAAAATATTGATCTTGATGTTTTATATTAAAGCAGCACACAAGGTGTTTCATAAATTTAAACCTGAAATAGTACAACATAGATTCAAGTGTTTGCATTGTGAAGCCTTTCTGCATTTCTTTTTTAAAATACCTACACATGAAAACCAATACTTCACAAAAATACCTACACATGAAAACCAATACTTCACAAAAATTAAGTGGTTAAGAAAAAAGCTCAGTATTGTTTATAAAGATTTATTACACAAAATGGTTGATATAATTAATGATGGTGTAGAACAGTAAAAAGTACAGGGCAGATGAAGTGTAAAAATCTATTTCTGTAGCACCACTTATGTAGGGCTTGTGTGGCTAGCACTAAGCCAATCCCCCAACAAAAGTCAGGTACCCATTTAAAAGTTGAGTGTACTTGTGGATTTTCACCAGGACCTGAACAAATATCTAGATAGAACCAGGGACCTTCAGGTTAGGTCTGTGCTCTACACCACTCGGTCACCGATTTAAACAATTATTTAGTCAGGGTCAAATTATTTTCACCTGCCAATCCCAAAAGGCTATAAAAAATTCACACATCATAAAATATTGCTTTAACTTTATTTTAAAACTTGATACATATATATTAGTAATATCAAATTAAACAATAGATTTTAGAAATTGTTCAACTGCAAAATTATGATTAGTGAAGCAATAATTTTGTTTACGTTAAGCAGCATTTGAGAAATGTTCAGCCAGAAAAATATATAATTCTCAAGTTTTAAACATCTAATAGGCATGAAAAAGACTACAGTAGGTGATTATACTTGAGCGCCCAATTTCTTTGATAATCGATTCTTGACAATTAATATTAAAAAAAAAAAAGTTACTGCTTTTTTCATGAGATATTTTACATGGGAATTCATTTAGCGGTAAAACAACAGAAAACAAACAACACAATTCTGGTTGATTGTTCTTTAAGTAATGTTAACAAACAGATACTGTATTTACATAAGTAGAAATCACAGGCATAATAACAGAGAGAAGAATGTTTGAAAAAAACAAAACATACTTTACACATCAAAGAGATATCAGTGATCCTACTACCAGTGCATACAACACAACTAGTGACACCAGCTGTGATCAAAGAGATATCACTGATCCTACTACCAGTGCATACAATACAACTAGTGACACCAGCTGTGATCAAAGAGATATCAATGATCCTACTACCAGTGCATACAACACAACTAGTGACACCAGCTGTGATCAAAGAGATCAATGATCCTACTACCAGTGCATACAACACAACTAGTGACACCAGCTGTGAATTTTTATTTGTTAACAGGTGTATTTTCATTCCAATAAAATAAAAATTAAACACCACAAATTAAACTTAATCATATTGTTTGTAATAAAAGGAACTCTTATTGTCCAATTTTAAAGTGTAAACAACTAAAGATAAATATAGTACACTTAACTTTCATTGACACAATACATAGGTTTTCTGGAGTTTAGAATGAAATAAAACTATTGAAAAATACAGTAATTACCTATAAGCTAAATAAGCACTGTTTTAACAGACACATCTTTGATGTAAAAAAAAAATATATATCAAAACATACACACAAAAAAAGAGGTCATAAACAAAAGACTGAAAATAAGTCAACATCTACTAGCATTCAAAAATATTAAATCTTAGGTCAACCAAAAATAAACAAAAAATAACATTTCTTTTTCAATTACAGTTAGGGAAAAATAGCAGCTCGAAATTGCAGGACAAAAAGGAAAATGCATTTCGTTAATTTTAAAAATAAAAAAATAACACAGCACCAATAACTGATTATTATAACTAATTATTTTACACTTAAAGAAATTTTCTTTTTTGTTATGAACAATTTTACAGCTAGAAGGCAACAATTATCAACAATAAGAAAAATAAATAAATACTAAACCCATTCAAAAATAGTACAATAATGGTCCTTACAAACATTGACATATTACTCCTTAACCTTGTGCTGAGTATACAAGCATTGACATAGTTGAACGTGTGATGGCCACACAGACTGACACTAGACAGCATTTAAATTATCAATCTCATCACACTCACAACCTTCTCCACAAAGTCCATATAAAACAAAAAAATGACAGCCAATGCAGGAAAAACCTTTGTTCCATACAAAATACTTCAATGATGTAAGGAGAAATTTTGTGAAATATACAAAGAGAAATAAACAGATTGCACTGAATGAGTAGGGTGTGGTGGTGTGAACAAATGTTATGAACGTTCAAGCTTGTTCAAAACGTCCTTTAACATGATAAAAAATTTTTTTGCCCTTTCAAAATAATAAACTATACATAAGAGTGGCATGATGAAATATTAAATGTGAAAATGATATGATTCACAACCATAAATAAGAAATTAAAACAAGGCACACAGATCTTTTAAATATATTCCAAAAACAGATTATAGGCCTGACATTGGGAAAGGTGCCAACAACTAAAAGCCATATTAGTGGTCAAACAATTTAGCTGTGTTAGAAGAAATAAGAAGCACCCATTTATACTTGTTACCAAATGAACCCTAAAATAATGTTATCTTAGTTTTAGCATTCATAAAAATTATGATAAGAAAAAAAGAAAGATTCATGAGTACATTTTAATATAAAGGCAGATTTTATCCTTGCTACCATTGTTGGCAAGGTAAATATAATAAGTCTTACTCTGCTGTTACATGCCTTAAAGTAATTTAAACTATAAAATATCTCAATA